>WNGS01167372.1:26129488-26143574 GCA_020271785.1 Procambarus virginalis | reverse complement strand
CTAACTTAACTCAAACCTAACTTAACTACCCTTAACCGAACTTACCTAACTTAACCTAACTAACGTAACTTTACCTAACACCTATACTTACATAACCTAACCTAACTTACCTAACCTAACATACATTACCTATCCCAACTTAACCTAACCCATCCTAACTTAACTTACCTTATATAACTACCTATCCTAACTAACTATCCTACCTATCCTACTTACTATCCACCTAGTTAACTTACCTTAACTAACTTACTAACTTAACCTGTTAACCTAACTAACTTACCACCTAACTTACATAACCCATCCTAAACTTAACTTACCTTATATAACTCTACCTATCCTAACTTAACTATCCTACCTATCCTAACTTATCTATCCAACCTAGCTTAACTTACCTTAACTAACTTACATAACTTAACCTGTTTAACCTAACCTAACTTACACAACCTAACTTACATAACCTAACCTAACTTAACCTAACCTAACTTAACTTGCATAACCTAACCTAACTTACATATCATAACTTAACTAACTTAACCTAACCTAACTTACCTAACATAACTTTACCTATCCTAACTTAACCTAACCAAGCTACTTAACTTACCTTTACCTACTTACTTACCTATCCCAACTTAACTATCCTACCTAACCTACCTATCCTAACTTAACTATCCTAACCTAACTTGACTTACCTTACCTAATTCACCTAAATTAACCTAACTTAACCTAACTTACCTAACCTAACTTACATAACTTAACTAACCTAACCTAACTTAACTTACCTTCCTAACTACCTAACTACATATATTCCTGCTTGTCTTTTGTGTTTCGTCAATCAACGTCTCATAATCATTTGTTCGTTTTCAAGGGTAAATTTTTCAAATGGTCATTTTTGCATTTCAAGTGCTATTTGGTAAAGATTGGGTGTTTAAGCATTTTTAAGGATATTTGTTATATATGGGCATTTACTCATTTCAAGGGGTTTCGTCAATCAATGTCTCATATTCATTTGTTCGTTTCAAGGGTTAATATCTCAAATGGTATTTATGCATTTCAAGTGCTATTTGTTAAAGATTGGGTGTTTAAGCATTTCTAAGGATTTTTGTTTTATTTGGGCATTTACTCATTTCAAGGGTTAATTTCTTAAATGGTCATTTTGCATTTCAAGGTTATTTGTTAAAGTTCATCAAGTTGGTCATAAGTGTATTTATTATGTTTGTTATAATTGTTCTTATTCTTTCACCCTTTAACCTCTTTGATCTTAGTGTATTCTTTATGTTTGTTTAGATAGGTAGGTTAGTTACGTTAGGATAGGTAAGTTAGGTAAGGTAAGTTAAGTTAAGTTAGGTTAGGTTAGGTTAAGTTAGGATAGGTAAGTTAGTTAGGTGAGGTAAGTTAGGTTAGGTTAAGTTAGTTAAGTTAGGATATGTAAGTTAGGTTAGGTAAGTTAGGTGGGATAGTTAGGATAGGTTATGTAAGCTAGGTTAGGTTTAGGAACGTTATGTTAGGTAAGTAACATTGGGTGGGGAGGATAGGTTAGGTAGGTTTAAGCAGTGTTGTACAGAGAACAGTTTTAAAGGTAAAGTGTCTAAGAAAATATATTTTAACAGAAGTGCAAGTTTGATATGAAAAGCTGAACTAGTTACATTTTGGAGAGAAATTTTATTAACGAAGATGTCTTAGAAAGCTTCTCCGATGAACGAAAGGTTACTTAGAGAATAAAATTTGATGACTGAGATTAACTTTTTGATGACAGATTAATTTTAATGTCTTTGGGAATAACTTTTATGACTTCATGAGACTAAGAGAAAGATCACAGAAAAAAATGGAGATACTTGTGAAAATATGATCTGAATGTGCTGTGAACATTTTGAAGAGCATGGAGTGAACACGGAAAACAAGGATGAGTATACGAAGAACACAGTGAATATAGAGAAATACGCAAATACAGTACGTTTATTGAGGGTTTGGATAAGTTGGGGATGAGAAGGTAAGAGAGGGAAAGGGTAAGGTGAGATTTTTGACCGTGTGATTATTGCTTACTTGGGTAAACAACACGTATTGAAGGTAAGGTGTTATATGACCGTGTGAATATTACATAGCTGAGTACAAAAAGGGTATTAAAGGTAATGGTGTTTACTTTGATAGACTGGAGAGGGGCTTGATCTGAAATAATTTGATGAACATTGAACTAAGGTGGGGGACAAGAGCTGGAGCTCAGTAATTGACTTGATCTTATTTACTGGGTCCAATATACAGCGGGTTTAAATATCAGGGAAATTAGTCTGTTAGTAAAGAAGTTACGGGGATAAACTAAGGCTGAGGACAAGAGCTGGAGCTTGCTTACTGGCATTATGTATTTCACTGCGTCTGAAATATGACTGTTTAAAATTTCAGGGAAATTGATAGGTTAATATTGAGACTACACTTATAAATGAGGATTCTAACAAATTTTGGTCTGGAAACGGTCCCTGAAGTAAATTGGTCTCTGAATATTTCTAGGTTCAAACTGAACTCTGATGAATTTTTTGGTCTTTACTGGACTGTCGAATTTCTGTTCTAAATTGGACTCTGTTAATTTTCAGGTAAAACTTGACTCTGAATAATTTTGCTCACAAACTGGACTCTAAATATTTTTGGGCACAAACTAGACTCTGAATATTTTAGGGGACAAACTGGACTCTGAATAATTTCTGTGTACATCTGGACTCTGTTAAATTTGAGCTTAAACTGAACTCTGACGAATTTCTGTTGTTAATTGGACTCTGAATAATTTCTGTCTATAACTGGACTCTGATGAATTTTGGAATGAACTAGTCTCTGCCTAACTTTTGTAGATTACAGGACTCTGAACATTTTCTGACACAAACGGCACTCTGAAGAATTTTGCTCACAAAGTGGACTCTGAAGAATTTAGGTTAACAACAGGACTCTGTTAATTTTCATGGTAAAACTCGAGTTTGATTATTTCAGGCATATACTGGACTCTGATGAATTAATGCCCCGACTAAGATGCCTGTTTTCCTTAACAAAACGTCTAAGAATATTCTCTGAAAATGGTCTTTTTACAAAATTTGGCCATAAACATATAAATAAACTTCTATGATTATCTGAAACTCTGAAATATTTTCTTAAAACTGAACTTTGAAAAATTTGAATTTCTCCTATAAGATCTCGTAACAAACCTTCTGTGAATATATTCTCATAAAATGGTCTTTGAAAAATGTGTGATTTTGAAAACAGGCAAGAATTGTCTGTAGAGTTGACCTTGAACACCTGACACCAAATCGGCCCAATTTTTCTGAATTTTTCTATAACATTTTCCTACTTAATTTCTCCCATAAGAACTCTTAACAAACTTCTAAAATCTCAGAAATTATTTTCTTCATAAGAACTCCTTATTTCCAAATCAGTGACTGGCTAAATTCACCTGGAACACCTGACACCGTATTGACCCTTTTTCCAAAGTTCGGTGAAACCGGTGTGCCATATCGGCCCTTTTTCCCAGAAACAATAAAGGGCCCATACGGTGTCATCCGTACTACTATTGTGCAGCAAGCATTCTGGGATATTGTGCAGCAAACATTCTGAGATATTGTGCAGAAAGCATTCTTGGATATTGTGCAGCAAGCATTCTGAGATATTGTGCAGCAAACATTCTGGGATATTGTGCAGCAAGCATTCTAAGATATTGTGCAGCAAACATTCTGGGATATTGTGCAGCAAACATTCCGGAGTATTCGGCAGCAAACATTATAAGATATTTTGTAAGCAGTCTTTTGGGATAAAAGTTAGCCATCACTTTCATACATTGTGCAGCAAACATTCTGGGTAATTGTGCACCAAATATTCTAAAGTATTGTGCAGCAATTATTAACGAATATTGAGCAGTAAATATTCTGAAATATTGTTCAACAAACATTCAGGTATATTATGCATTAAAGTTACTGGGATATTGCGCATCCTTGCACAACGCCAACCCTACGGTTATTCATTTTGTGATATGATTCAAAGATTGTATTCAATGTGAATTATTCACCATTATTATTAATGCACAAATACAGACGAGGAATGGAGTCTCACTGGTAATGCGAAATCACATTATATACACAATTATACACACACACACACACACACACACACACACACACACACACACACACACACACACACACACACACACAGGTAGGGGGCCAGGTAGCCAGGTGGATAGCACGCAGGATTCGTAATTCTGTGGCGCGGGTTCGATTCCTGCACCCGGCAGAAACAAATGGGCAAAGTTTCTTTCACCCTGAATGCCCCTGTTACCTAGCAGTAAATAGGTACCTGGGAGTTAGTCAGCTGTCACGGGCTGCTTCCTGGGGTGTGTGTGTGTGTGTGTGTGGTGTGGCAAAAAAAAAAAAAAAATAAAAAAAAAAAAGTAGTTAGTGTAGTTAGTAAACAGTTGATTGACAGTTGAGAGGCGGGCCGAAAGAGCAAAGCTCAACCCCCGTAAAATACAACTAAGTGAATACACACACACACACACAGACACAGACACAGACACACACACACACACACACACACACACACACACACACACACACACACAGTTTCAAGTTCAACCCGAGTAAATGCAAAGTAATGAAACTAGGCAGTGGAAACAGGAGGCCAGACACAGGATACAGAATAGGAGATGAAGTACTTAATGAATCAGAGAGAAAGATCTAGGAGTTGATATCACACCAAACCTGTCTCCTGAAGCCCAAATAAAGAGAATAACGTCTGCGGCATATGCGAGGCTGGCTAACATCAGAACGGCGTTCAGGAACCTGTGTAAGGAATCATTCAGAATCTTGTACACCACATATGTAAGACCAATCCTGGAGTATGCGGCCCCAGCATGGAGCCCGTACCTAGTCAAGCACAAGACGAAGCTGGAAAAAGTCCAAAGATAGGCGACTAGACTAGTCCCAGAACTAAGAGGCATGTGTTATGAAGAAAGGCTGCGGGAAATGCACCTTACGACACTGGAAGACAGAAGTGTAAAGGGGGACATGATCACAACCTACAAAATTCTCAGGGGAATCGACCGGGTAAACAAGGATGAACTATTCAACACTGGAGGGACACCAACAAGGAGACACAGGTGGAAGCTGAGTACCCAAATGAGCCACAGAGACATTAGAAAGAACTTTTTCAGTGTCAGAGTAGTTAGTAAATGGAAGGCACTAGGAAGTGATGTGGTGGAGGCTGACTCCATACACAGTTTCAAATGTAGATATGATAGAGCCCAGTAGGCTCAGGAATCTGTACACCAGTTGATTGACGGTTGAGAGGCGGGACCAAAGAGCCAAAGCTCAACCCCCGCAAGCACAATTAGGTGAGTACAATTAGGTGAGTACACACACACACACACACACGCACCCACACACACATGCACGCACCCACGCACACACACACACACACACACACACACACACACACACACACACATTGAACTCGAGGAGAGATACTGAAACCAAAAGGTTAGCATACCGAAAGGGAAACTATGAGGAGATAAGAAAATTCCTAACAGACATAGCATGGGAAACAGAGCTCAGGGAAAAGACGGCCCAAGATATGATGGACTACATCACGCAAAAGTACAAGGAAGCAGCAAACAAGTTTGTCCCAGCCTAAAAGGAAAACAGTGAAATGAAGATGAAAAACCCATGGTTTAATCAGAGATGTAGACTAGCTAAGCAACAAAGTAAAACGGCATGGAGAAACTATAGGAATAACAGGACACTGGAGAGCAGAGAAAGATACCAGAATGCCAGGAATGAATATGTCAGGATGAGAAGAGAGGCGGAAAGACAATACGAAAACGACATCGCAAGCAGGGCAAAGACTCAGCCTAAATTGCTGCATAGCCACATCAGGAGAAAAACAACAGTAAAGGAACAGGTTATGAAATTAAGGATAGGGGCAGAAGGATTCACTACAAACGACAAGGAAGTATGTGAGGAACTGAATAAGAAATTCCAAGAGGTCTTCACCCTAGAACAAGGAGAAATCCCAGAGTTAAGAGAGGGGATAGCTAACCAGGAACCACTGGAAGAGTTTGAGATTACAAGCGGGGAAGTAAGAAAGTGTTTACTAGAGTTGGATGTGACAAAGGCTATAGGCCCAGATGGAATCTCTCCCTGGATACTTAAGGAAGGAGCAGAAGAACTGTGCCTACCACTCTCCATAGTGTATAACAAATCTCTGGCAACAGGGGAACTGCCAGAAATTGGAAAGCAGCTAATGTAGTCCCGATATACAAGAAAGGGGATAGACAGGAGGCACTGAATTACAGGCCAGTGTCCCTAACCTGCATACCATGCAAGCTGATGGAGAAGATTGTGCGAAGAAAGCTAGTGGAGCACCTGGAGCGAAAGAACTTTGTAACACAGCATCAACATGGGTTCAGGGATGGCAGGCCTGCCTCACAAGGTTACTTGAATTCTACGACCAGGCAACAAAAATAAGGCAAGAAAGAGAAGGGTGGGCAGACTGCATATTTTTGGATTGTCAGAAAGCCTTTGATACAGTGCCACACAAGAGACTAGTGAAAAAGCTGGAGATGCAGGCTGGAGTGAAAGGGAAGGAACTCCGTTGGATACAGGAGTACCTAAGCAACAGGAGACAAAGAGTCAGTGTGAGGGGTGAGGTCTCAGATTGGCTAGACGTTACGAGTGGAGTCCCGCAGGGGTCAGTCCTTGGACCTATACTGTTTCTGATATATGTAAATGATCTCCCAGAGGGTATAGAATCGTTTCTCTCAATGTTTGCCGATGATGCAAAATTATGAGGAGGATTGAAACTGAGGACGATAGTAGGAGGCTACAAGACGACCTAGACAGACTGAGTGAATGGTCCAACAAATGGCTGTTGAAGTTCAACCCGAGTAAATGCAAAGTAATGAAACTAGGCAGTGGAAACAGGAGGCCAGACACAGGATACAGAATAGGAGATGAAGTACTTAATGAAACGGGTAGAGAGAAAGATTAGGAGTTGATATCCACACAAACCTCTCCTGAAGCCCACATAAAAAGGATAACATCTGCGGCATATGCGAGGCTGGCTAACATCAGAACAGCGTTCAGGAACCTGTGTAAGGAATCATTCAGAATCTTGTCCACACATATGTAAGACCAATCTGGAGTATGANTTTCTCGTCGTGGCATTTGACCTCTTTTCTCATCGTGGCATTTGACATCTTCGTCACCGTCGTATTCATCATGTTCCTTATCGTATTTACACTTTCTCTGTCGTCTAATTACGTCAAGATCAACATAGGCACCGTGTAAAAATCCATCTCGTCCCAACTACTCAATACCTGCAAACCACACATATTCTAAACACTTTACCAAACTATTAAATTGATGATTACAAAAAAATGAGTTGACAAATAAATATTCTGCGTGACCTGTGAAATTCTTCAAGTATGCAAATGTAGGCGATTGAGAATATTCAATAGATATCTAAATTAGTATTTATGTAAATACAGTGATTTTGGTGCTTTGTGTTCTATGTGATCAAGGTCACAACATTATGGGTCTAACGAACACTCTGGGGTATTATGAACAGTCATTCTGGGATATTGTGCAGCAAGCATTCTGAGATATTGTGCAGCAAGCATTCTGAGATATTGTGAGCAAGCATTCTGAGATATTGTATAGCAAGCATTCTGGGATATTGTGAGCAAGCATTCTGAGATATTGTGCAGCAAGCATTCTGGGATATTGTGCAGCAAGCATTCTGAGATATTGTGAGCAAGCATTCTGAGATATTGTATAGCAAGCATTCTGGGATATTGTGAGCAAGCATTCTGAGATATTGTGCAGCAAGCATTCTGGGATATTGTGCAGCAAGCATTCTGAGATATTGTGAGCAAGCATTCTGAGATATTGTACAGCAAGCATTCTGGGATATTGTGCAGCAAGCATTCTGGGATATTGTGCAGCAAGCATTCTGGGATATTGTGCAGCAAGCATTCTGGGATATTGTGCAGCAAGCATTCTGAGATATTGTGCAGCAAGCATTCTGAGATATTGTGCAGCAAGCATTCTGAGATATTGTGCAGCAAGCATTCTGAGATATTGTGCAGCAAGCATTCTGAGATATTGTACAGCAAGCATTCTGGGATATTGTGCAGCAAGCATTCTGAGATATTGTGCAGCAAGCATTCTGGGATATTGTGCAGCAAGCATTCTGGGATATTGTGCAGCAAGCATTCTGAGATATTGTGCAGCAAGCATTCTGGGATATTGTGCAGCAAGCATTCTGAGATATTGTGCAGCAAGCATTCTGGGATATTGTGCAGAAAGCATTCTGGGATATTGTGCAGCAAGCATTCTGAGATATTGTGAGCAAGCATTCTGAGATATTGTGCAGCAAGCATTCTGAGATATTGTGCAGCAAGCATTCTGAGATATTGTGCAGCAAGCATTCTGAGATATTGTGCAGCAAGCATTCTGAGATATTGTGAGCAAGCATTCTGAGATATTGTGCAGCAAGCATTCTGGGATATTGTGCAGCAAGCATTCTGAGATATTGTGCAGCAAGCATTCTGAGATATTGTGCAGCAAGCATTCTGAGATAATGTGCAGCAAGCATTCTGGGATATTGTGCAGAAAGCATTCTGGGATATTGTGCAGCAAGCATTCTGGGATATTGTAAGCAAGCATTCTGATATATTGTGCAGCAAGCATTCTGATATATTGTGCAGCAAGCATGCTGAGATATTGTGCAGCAAGCATTCTGGGATATTGTGCAGCAAGCATTCTGGGTTATTGTGCAGCAAGCATTCTGAGATATTGTGCAGCAAGCATTCTGGGATATTGTGCAGCAAGCATTCTGGGATATTGTGCAGCAAGCATTCTGAGATATTGTGCAGCAAGCATGCTGAGATATTGTGCAGCAAGCATTCTGGGATATTGTGCAGCAAGCATTCTGGGTTATTGTGCAGCAAGCATTCTGGGTTATTGTGCAGCAAGCATTCTAAGATATTGTGCAGCAAGCATTCTGGGATATTGTGCAGTAAGCATTCTGGGATGTTGTGCAGCAAGCATTCTGGGTTATTGTGCAGCAAGCATTCTGAGATATTGTGCAGCAAGCATTCTGGGATATTGTGCAGCAAGCATTCTGGGATATTGTGCAGCAAGCATTCTGGGATATTGTGCAGCAAACATTCTGAGATATTGTGCAGCAAGCATGCTGAGATATTGTGCAGCAAGCATTCTGGGATATTGTGCAGCAAGCATTCTGGGTTATTGTGCAGCAAGCATTCTGAGATATTGTGCAGCAAGCATTCTGGGATATTGTGCAGCAAGCATTCTGGGATATTGTGCAGCAAGCATTCTGGGATATTGTGCAGCAAGCATTCTGAGATATTGTGCAGCAAGCATGCTGAGATATTGTGCAGCAAGCATTCTGGGATATTGTGCAGCAAGCATTCTGGGTTATTGTGCAGCAAGCATTCTAAGATATTGTGCAGCAAGCATTCTGGGATATTGTGCAGCAAGCATTCTGGGATGTTGTGCAGCAAGCATTCTGGGTTATTGTGCAGCAAGCATTCTGAGATATTGTGCAGCAAGCATTCTGGGATATTGTGCAGCAAGCATTCTGGGATATTGTGCAGCAAGCATTCTGGGATATTGTGCAGCAAACATTCTGAGATATTGTGCAGCAAGCATGCTGAGATATTGTGCAGCAAGCATTCTGGGATATTGTGCAGCAAGCATTCTGGGTTATTGTGCAGCAAGCATTCTAAGATATTGTGCAGCAAGCATTCTGGGATATTGTGCAGCAAGCATTCTGGGATGTTGTGCAGCAAGCATTCTGGGATGTTGTGCAGCAAGCATTCTGGGATATTGTGCCGCAAGCATACTTGGACATTGTGAGTAGCAGGGACGACACCGTATGGGCCCTTTTTATTTCTGGGAAAAAGGGCCGATATGGCACACCGGTTTCACCGAACTTTGGAAAAAGGGTCAATACGGTGTCAGGTGTTCCAGGTGAATTTAGCCAGTCATTGATTTGGAAATAAGGAATTCTTATGAAGAAAATAATTTCTGATATTTTAGAAGTTTGTTAAGAGTTCTTATGGGAGAAATTAAGTAGGAAAATGTTATAGAAAAATTCAGAAAAAAAGGGCCGATTTGGTGTCAGGTGTTCAAGGTCAACTCTACGGACAATTCTTGCCTGTTTTAAAAATCTCACATTTTTCAAAGACCATTTTATGAGAATATATTCACAGAAGGTTTGTTACGAGATCTTATAGGAGAAATTGAAATTTTTCAAAGTTCAGTTTTAAGAAAATATTTCAGAGTTTCAGATAATCATAGAAGTTTATTTATATGTTTATGACCAAATTTTGTAAAAAGACCATTTTCAGAGAATAATGTCTTAGACGTTTTGTTAAGGAAAACAGGCATCTTAGTCGGGGCTTTAATTCATCAGAGTCCAGTTTATGCCTGAAATAATCAGACTTGAGTTTAACCATGAAAATTAACAGAGTCATGTTGTTAACCTAAATTCTTCAGAGTCCACTTTGTGAGCAAAATTCTTCAGAGTGCAGTTTGTGTCAGAAAATATTCAGAGTCCTGTAATCTACAAAAATTAGGCAGAGACTAGTTCATTCCAAAATTCATCAGAGTCCAGTTACAGACAGAAATTATTCAGAGTCCAATTAACAACAGAAATTCGTCAGAGTTCAGTTTAAGCTCAAATTTTACCTGAGTCCAGTTGTAGACAGAAATTATTCAGAGTCCAGTTTGTCCCCTAAAATATTCAGAGTCCAGTTTGTCCCCTAAAATATTTAGAGTCCAATTTGTGAGCAAAATTATTCAGAGTCAAATTTTACCTGAAAATTAACATAGTCCAATTAACAACAGAAATTCGTCAGAGTCCAGTAAAGACCAAAAAATTCATCAGAGTTCAGTTTGAACCTAGAAATATTCAGAGACCAATTTTCTTCAGAAACCGTTTCCAGACCAAAATTTGTTAGAATCCTCATTTATAAGTGTAGTCTCAATATTAACCTATCAATTTCCCTCAAATTTTAAACAGTCATATTTCAGACGCAGTGAAATATATAATGTCAGTAAGCAAGCTCCAGCTCTTGTCCTCAGCCTTAGTTTATTCCCGTAACTTCTTTACTAACAGACTAATTTCCCTGATATTTAAACCCGCTGTATTTTGGACCCAGTAAATAAGATCAAGTCAGTTACTGAGCACCAGCTCTTGTCCCCCACCTTAGTTCAATGTTCATCAAATTATTTCAGATCAAGCCCCTATCCAGTCTATCAAAGTAAACATCATTACCTTGAATACCCTTTTTGTACTCTGCTATGTAATATTCACACGGTCATATAACACCTTACCTTCAATACCTGTTGTTTACCCAAGTAAGCAATAATCACACGATCAAAAATCTCACCTTACCCTTTCCCTCTCTTACCTTCTCATCCCCAACTTATCCAAACCTTCAATAAACGTACTGTATTTGCGTATTTCTCTATATTCACTGTGTTCTTCGTATACTCATCCTTGTTTTCCGTGTTCACTCCATGCTCTTCAAAATGTTCACAGCCCATTCAGATCATATTTTCACAAGTATCTACATTTTTTCTGTGATCTTTCTCTTAGTCTCATGATGTTCTCTACAAATTCTAGTCATATTTTCTATGTTTTCATGTTCATCGCATGTTCTCTTTAAAACTTTTATACTCATATTCATGCTGTCTTCCATATTTGTGTGTTCTTTGTCAATATTCACGTTCCTCTACAAGTTTATTGTTCATTCTTTGTATTCCCTATTCTCCTTGTCATGTTTTCATGTTCTCTGTAAGTTTATATTCCCTGCATGTTCACTGTATTCATCAACTTTTTTTACATGTTTTCTGTGTTCCCCGTATGTTCACTGTGTTCATTCCCTTACTTAGTTTCAATTTTTTATGTTCTTTGTTTCTTTAAACCAATTGTTTCTTCCATTCACTAACTTTTTCTTTGTCAAATATTATCAACCGCAATACAGTTCCCTCAACAAATTTAGTCACCCAGTTTTATTTGCAAAACTACATCAAAGTAATTCTCTTAGTCAACTTAATATTTCTTACCATCACTGATCTTAACAAAAATAACCTTTCTCTTAGCTAAAAATAATCAAGGGAATCTTTCCAGTATTTTTCATAACAAACTTTATCCATCGTCAAGTAACAGAAAATAGTCTTGTTCATAAATTCTTAAGAGCCATTATGTTTCGTCAAGTAACAAAAATTAGCTAAAGATATCTTTCATAGCTGTTGTTAACTGACATTATACTTTGTGGACCACAAAAAATAGTCTCCGTCATCATATTTTCTTGTCTTTCCTTAGCTAAAAATTTTCAAAGGAAACGTTCCAACACTGTTTATAACTAACTTCATCCATCGTCAATCAACTAAAATAATGACTTTCATCATTTCTTAACTAAACTTATTCCCCAGTCAACAGAAATTATCAATGTTCATCATGTTCCATTGTCATTTCCTAACTAAAATTATCCATCAATCAGCAGAAAATGTCATGTTCATCATATTTTTGTTGTAACTAAAAGTATTCATCATTCAACTAAAAATAGTCACTTTCATCATGTTTCCCTGTCATTTCTTAACTGAAATATCACTTCTCTCAACTGAAAATAGTCAAGTGTAGCCTCTTTCCAACACTGTTCCTAACTAAAGTAACCTTTCACTTTGCTAAAAATAGTCATATTCATCATTGTTCCTAACTAAAATTATGTATCGTTAAGTAAGAAATATAGTCAAAGACACTCTTCGAAACATCAAGGACTTACTCAAAGACATCAAAGTTGCACTCAAAGACATCAAAGTTGCACTCAAAGACATCCTTTGAGACATCGAAGACATCCTTTGAGACATCAAAGACATCCTTTGAGACATCAAAGACATCCTTTGAGACATCAAAGACATCCTTTAAGACATCAAAGACACCTCTCGAGACGCCAAAGACACTCTCAGAGAGACCAAAGTTACTCTTCGAGAAATCAAAGACACTCTTCGATACATCAAGGACACAATCAAAGACGCACTCAAAAATCGTCAAATACTACTCATGTCCGCAAAAGTTATTCTCAGAGCCATCAAAACGTTAAATACTGTCATCAAGTTAATCTCTAAGTATCCTTTCGTTCATCAGAGAAGCTTTCCAAAACATCTTTGTTCAATAAAGTTATTCTCAGAGCTAGCAAAAGTTATTTCAGTGTCATCAAAGGTAATCTCTAACTCACTTTCATTCATCAAAAGTGGTTTTCAAAAACATCAAAGTTATTCTCAGAGTTATCCAAAGATATTCTCATGTCCACAAAAGATATTCTCATGTCCACAAAAGTTATTCTGAGCTATCAAAAGTTAATCTCAGACATCTTCGTCCATAAAAGTTATTCTCAGAGACATCTAAAGTTGTTCTCTAAGACATCAAAGTCATTCTCAGAGTCATCAAAAGTTATTCTCAGTCATCAAAGGTAATTTCTAAGTCACTTTCATTCATCAAAGTTATTCTCTAAGTCATAAAAGTTATTCCTTGAGACTTTAAAATTAATCTCAGTCATCAAAAGTTAATCTCAGTCATCAAATGTTATTCTCTAAGTACCTTTCGTTCATCAGAGAAGCTTTCTAAGACATCTTCGTTCATCAAAGTTGATCTCTAAGACATGAGTGCTGTTCTCTAAGCCATCAAAGATGTTCTCTAAATCATAAAAGTTATTCCCAGAGCTATCAAAGTTCTCTGCTTTTCTTCTTTCATCAAAGTATTCTCAGAGCCATCAAAGGTGATCTCTAACTCACTCTCGTTCATCAAAGTTGTTTCAAAGACATCAAAGTATTCTCAGAGTTATCCAAAGATATTCTCATGTCCACACAAGTTATTATGAGCTATCAAAAGTTAATCTCAGACATATTCGTTCATAAAAGTTATTCTCAGAGATATCTAAAGTTATTCTCTAAGACATCAAAGTTGTTCTCACGTCATCAAAGTTAATCTCTATGACATCAAAGTCATTCTCAGAGTCACTAAAGTT
>WNGS01167372.1:26057787-26083449 GCA_020271785.1 Procambarus virginalis | reverse complement strand
ATTTCATGTTCACAGAAAATGGTATCATCCGTTTTCTATGTGCGGCGGCTGGACGCCACTGGAGAAGGTAAACAGCACACAGGACGCCTGCCAAGCTTGGGAGCTACTCTATCATGTAATCGTTTATTATTATTAAAGTCAGTAACCAGGAATGACTTTACATCAACTTACTACCAAGACTATCTCAGCTAAACACAGACCACACTGGACGACGAGGATGAACTGGGAACGCAGGTATTTTTTTCAACAAAACACAAGGAAGGAGCATGCTGTCTCGCCCAGAGAAGGAAGAAGCTGTCTGTGAGCTCCATACCCGATGCTGTATGCAACCCCATGCTGTGTGCTGACTGTTGCTGTGTGCTGATCGTTGCTGTGTGCTGGCCGTTGCTGTGTGCTGGCCAATGCTGTGTGCTACCCAAGCTGTGCTGAGTGTTGCTGTGAGAGGAATCTGCCGACGCTGTGTACGAAACGACGCTTTGATGCAGTGTACAAAACCCGATGTTTTGGTTACGAAACGACGCTCCGTGCTACAAAATTCTTCAAGCTGCTGCCAACTGCTGCCTACTGCTGCCTACTGCTGCCAACTGCTGCCTACTGCTGCCAACTGCTGCCTACTGTTGCCAACTGCTGCCAATTGCTGTACCAACTGCTAACAACTGCTGTGTTGCTGTGAGTAGGAACAACACATGTACACAAGGGCTAGGTAAGAAGTCAGTTGCTGCTGTGTTGTGCACTGTTGTGAACTTTTGCATTAAAATGCTTGTGTGCTTTGCAAAATTAAAGTAATTACAGTGAATTCTTAAATAACATATACAGTGCAGTAAGTGTTATACATTCTGAGGAACATTTTAAGTGATAAGTTTACATTTATTCAGTAAAAATGGCAAATATACCTCAGTTTCCTGCATTTGATCCTGACTGTGACCAGACAAACCTGTCACAGAGGTGGGTCAAATGGCTTAAAAGGTTTGAAAATTTGTTGATAGTTTCTGACATCAAAAGTGCTGAAAGAAAGCGTGCTTTTCTGCTTCATTATGCAGGTGATAGAGTTTGTGATATCTTTGATACACTGAAAGATACTGGTGGTGCTAAAGATTATGACACTGCCAAGGCTAAATTAACTGAGCATTTCAAACCAAGGCAAAATACTGCTATGGAAATTATGCATTTCAGGAGAGCAAAACAACTCTCTAATGAAACTGTTGATCAATACCATACACGTCTGCAGGGTTTAGCAGCCCACTGTGAGTTTGCTGATGTTGACAACGAAATCAAACAGCAAATAATTGAAACATGCACATCTACACGTCTTCGTCGAAGAGCTCTAGAACTTGTTGATGATGAAAGTTCTCTTAACAAGATACTGGATATGGCTCGTCGAATGGAAGATGCTGCACGTGATGCTCGTGTCATGGAGTGCAGTGCCAACAACGGTTCTGCCACTGTTACTAACAGTCATGAAGTATGTAAGGTTCAGGGAGTACACCATGATCGTAGAAGATATCATGCCAAACCTAACATTAAATTGAGCCGAGAACCACATCACAACTGGAGTCATGGAACAAGACTCAAGCAGTCACAACGACTCACATCAGAGGTTGTCAATAATAAATGTTACAATTGTGGAGGAGACTACCCACACCAAGATAATGTTTGTCCAGCTCAAGGTAAGAAGTGCTATGAGTGTAGAAAACTAAATCATTTTGGTGCTATGTGTCGTTCCGCACTAAAGAAACCACAGTCAATAAATAAAAGCAATGTACGAGGATGAAGTCATAGGAGTTGAGGTGGCAAACACAATATTGCACCTCAAATCAAGAATGTTAATAATATACAAGACAACATTTCATTACAACCAGTCTCAGATGACAGTGAATGTGATTATATTTATGGAGTACAATCAATCACAAAATGGAATGATCTTCCAAACAACCCAGAGACTATAGTATACATTGCTGGCATTTGTCTCAAAATTCTCATTGACACTGGATCAAACATTGACACCATTGCTGAGTGCCAATATGAGAAATTTAAAAAACAGTTCCCAAAGCTTGAAAACTATAATGGCAAAGCCACTGCCTATGCTTCAAAGGTAGCCTTACCAGTGATTGGAACTTTCACTGCAGAGATTAAGTCAAAGAATGCAATGCTCATTACTACATTCCATGTTGTTAGGAATGCAAAGGAGTCTTTACTCAGTTACAAGACTTCAACCAAATTGGGGCTACTTCAGCTTTCTAATGCTGTAGCAGTGGAATCTGCAAACAATGTTGATGCTATTGTTGCTGAATTTTCAGATCGGTTTAAATCCATAGGTTGTTATACTGATAGCAAGGTACATCTGCATATACATCTGCGTATCAACCCAGATGTAATTCCAGTTGCCCAACCACATCGCCGACAACCATTCCATACTCGCAAGAAAGTCGATGCCGAACTGGATAGGCTGATAGAACTAGATATCATTGAACCGGTAACAGGCCCAACACCATGGGTAAGCCCAATTGTCACTCCACCGAAGCCGAAGAATCCAGATGAGATACGCATTTGCGTAGACATGCGTGTTCCCAACAAGGCAATAATACGTGAACGCCATCCTACACCCACTGTAGATGATATGATTTACCGCTTGAATGGTGCAACTGTATTCAGCAAGTTAGATTTAAACAAGGGCTATCATCAGCTTGAACTTGATGATGAGAGTCGATTCATCACAACGTTTACGACACATCGAGGTCTGTATAGGTACAAGCGCCTGAGTTTTGGTATTAACAGTGCTGCTGAAGTATTCCAGCACATCATCAGCCAGGTATTGCAAGATATACCTAATGCTGACAACATGTCTGATGACATCATTGTTTATGGCCGTACCCAAGCTGAACACGACAAAGCTCTTCGTGCAACATTGCAACGCTTACGAGAAAAGAATTTGACGCTAAGCCGAGCAAAGTGTGAGTTCAATAAACATAAAATTGAATTCTTTGGACATGTACTTAGTGACAAAGGTCTATCTCCAGATCCTAAGAAAGTTGCAGATATCAAGAATGCTGCACCTCCTTCAACATCCACTGAAGTACATAGTTTTCTGGGAATGGCAAACTACTGTTCTCGCTTCATTCCAGATTTTGCTACCATTACGAAGCCTCTACGTGAGCTCCTGAAGAAAAATGCATCATGGTACTGGAGCGATATCGAGCAAAATGCATTTGATGCTGTGAAAGATGCATTAGTAGAAAATGCGACTGCTGCATACTTTGATCCATCAATGGACACTGAGTTAACGGTGGATGCTAGTCCTGTTGGTTTAGGTGCTGTGTTAGCCCAACACAAACCTGGTCAACCTCACAGAAGGGCCTCTTCACCACGTCGGCTCCTCTTCTTCACTGTCCTGCCATCCTCACACACTGTCCTCTCTGACAGTCCTGGACATAAGCTGCCCTGCAGCCTATTCTGCTACTAAAGCTTTAATATCCTATTTCCACATATATAAGTGAATATAATGGCCTATCTAGCCTACTCTCACAAAAGGGTAATGGGAGGGAAAATGATCTACCTTAACAATCCTTGGCTCACGACGCCTGTCCCTCGATGGTGTGAGGGTCCTATGCTTCCTGAGTCGATCCTCGGTGATCCAGGAACGTTCCCACAGGTCCTCAGGTGTCGTGAAGCCTTCGCGTCTTCGCCGCTCCAATCCCTGGGGTTCAGCTATCCCAATCCTGGTCCATCAATGGGCGCTGAGCTTATCACCATATTCACCCAAACGTTCCTTCCACGAGGCGTTGCTCCTCGCCCTAGGAACTGTGTCGTCCCTCTAACAACCTCAGTGTGTGGGAGTATGTCTCCCAAGATCCTCCCACAGCCGACTTGAATGGCTCATTGCAGTGCACAGTACACTGATCTTGTGCACAAAGCCTATTTCCCTTAATCCTGGATAGTTTCCTGGCATGTTGGGTATCTCCAGAGTGCCCACTTAACCAGGAACACTGCTAAAATACGTAGGCCGCCGTATGTCCAGGCACAAAGTAGATACAGGGAGCTAAGCATACTTGCCACCATAGGGTCAGTGAGTACATGGCCTGGAGGAGAGTGTGAGAGGGGAAGGCGCCAGCAGCGTCTGACCTCTGGGGTCAACCTCAACCGGCGCATGGAGAATAACAGCTATGACATGTTCATGACGTCACTCCTGCCACTGCTCATCGAACGAGCTAATATGATTGGTTCCCGCTCATTTGCTGCAATGCTATTGGTCAAATTGTAACTTCTTTTGTGTTGTGAGCCACGAGATGCCCGGCACCCTTGCAAACTCATTCACGTGAGAGCGACCATACCCAGAGGACGTGTTCTGTTCTACCGGCCAATAGACTGATCACCGTCTATCCCTCACCGTCAAGTTAACTCAGCGTCTTTGCGATATACCACACACTCGCCAGAATCACGAGTGGGAATATATTGTTTAGAAGCCTAAAGTGACAAATCTCTAGAGCGAAACAGACTGGTATCAGGTAACCCCTGGTGACAAAGATCGTTGTGAGTGACTCAGAGTGAACTAAGGCAGTGCCGCCGCCTAAGTAATCTGTGTGTGACTTTACCACAGTGTACCTGTACCACAGTGTACAGTGTAGTGCATGGTACTGCTGCCAGCCGCCGCCAGCCGACGCCAGCCGACGCCAGCCGACGCCAGCCGCCGCCCCAACTCTGACGTGACGTCACCACCTTAGCACCGTCAGTACCAGTGTGTGCGCGTGTGTCTGTCTGTTAAGCATACAGCACGCCCCTACTCACGAAATCATCTCAAGATACTGCGAGTACCCTCCGTGTCTACGAGCGAAACCAGCTATCAGGCCACCTACGAGTGCTTGTATAAACGAGTCTGAGTGAGTGCGTAAGGAAAGGTACCTTATCTGTAAGTACAAGATCTTGTCATTGTTTTATTGTGTCTGTGTTGATCTGAGGGATCAACCACAGTTCTCACCTTCTTATACCTATCGCAGGTTATAGGTGAATCGATGGTGAATGCGTGTTTATCTGTGTGGTATCACTGCATTTCACTCGTCTGTGAATGTGAGCTTCACATACACCACACATTTAGTATTGTGTGATTATTATTGTGTTATTGCATATCATCATTACCGAGTATCCGGTTGGAACTCTTGTGATCCCTTTGCATACCGGCAGTTAGGTTGCCGTGTTAGTGATTGGCTGTCAACTGTGTTAAGTTAGGTGTTTCTCCACGAGTGGATACGAGTCGATTAGCCAGACGTCAAGAGTCTCGCTAATTCAACCATAGCTTTGCTGACGCCAATCGAAAGTAAATCAAGCACCCTGTATATTAGTGGTTAAGTTAGTAAATAAACTACTATTAAGCTTTATGCGGTGTTTCCGTTGAACCACTTCTGAATACTGCCAATATTACTCCAGCCTTCAGCTCTAAGTGTCTTCAACACCGAGTTGCCTGTAAGTCACTAAACTATAAATTTGATGAGGACCCTAGGAGTCCCTTAAAGTGTTACATCATTGAGGAGATTCCAACGACCAACTTGGAGCAGGACCAGGTGAGGCTCGTCTGATAAGAGACCCACAAGGACTCTAACTCGACCTTGCTCCCAGGCCCTGTACGGTTGCTCTCGTATTTTCTATTTTGCTAATTCCGACAGCTTCGTGAAGCGTCTGCCACATGTACATTGGCGACGTACGCATTGCAGTCGTGACAAAAAAAAAGAAAACCCTCACATCTGGCGCCCAACGTGGGGCTTAGTTGGAACCTATGAGCTAGGTTGTACAGTAAAATTTCGCACTTAAATTTTCCCTGAAAATTCAAAAGTGACGAGCAGTATTCAGAGGATGTTTAACACCATGTTAGGTACACACACCACCAGTATGTCTGAGTGTGGAATGTACAAACAGCGCTACCTGCATCTTCACTTGGCCTTGACCGCTCGTAGACCTGACCTTGGGGGGATTCTATGGGGAAGAATCTCGGCCCAAAAGGTCCATGTGGACGACACCAACTCAAAGAGTAGGTATTACAGGCTCGCAATTATTCATCTTAGAGGAATACCGTAACCAAGTTAGGGAGTTGGGATTCGAAGGGAATAAAGTAGCAGAGCAAGCTATGAAACTCTGGACTGATCAGCAGGACAGAGAAAGTAAACTGTGGACTGATCAGCAAGAGAGAGAAAACAAACGCTGGACTGATCAGCAGATCCGAGAAAGTACTGAACGCATAGCTCGCATGCAGTTGCATGCAAGGCAGGATGACCAGACAAGTGGTCGTTCAACGGAGACTAACGTTGAACAAGGTAAGACTGTCAAACTACCTAAACTAGCTAACTTTGATGAGAGGGACGACTCGATGGATGCATACATCAAGCGTTTCGAAGGTCACGCCGCTGATTGCGGGTGGGAAAGATCAAAGTGGGCACTCGCTCTTAGTGCATTGTTAAAGGGTAGGGCATTAACTATCTACCACAGTCTGGGTCCGCACCAGCGCGGAGATTACGAGGCATTGACAACAGCGCTGCTGAACGGTTTTGGCATAACTGCAGACCGGATGCTAGAGAATTTCCGTAGAGCTCAATTGCAAAAAGGTGAGACATATGTGCTCATGTTACAGCGGTTAGAATCGAGTCTAAACCGTTACTGTGAACTCATGGAGACTGCTCCTGGGAGCATGGAGTTCTATCAACTGATGATTCGTGAACAGTTCTTAGAAGCATGCGAATCGTCTCTGCGTGTCAAGCTCAAAGAGCAAGAAATTGTGTCAAATCTGTCTATGGCCAAGCAAGCTGATCTGTGGGCTGGGGCCAGGAGACAGGTGAAAGGGGTGAAGCCGCACGAGAAGCATCATGCTACAGGTATTGGCGATAGAGCTAAGCTTAAGACTGGTGTGTCGGGGGAGCAGGGAAACTCCTCCAACAAGCAGGTGCACAAGTGCTACACCTGTGGTAAGCCAGGTCATCGTGCAGCTGATTGCAAGGTAAAACCGAAATCAGGTTACATAGCAGGTGTGAGCTCAAGTGGTAAGAATCATCCCAACGTCAGAAAGGATCCACTAGCTTGGACCCTTGAGGTGGTGGACGGAAATGTTAACGGAAAATCGGCGAAAATCTTCCGTGACAAAGGCGCCACTACTCACATGGTAAGAAAGAGCCTAGTACAGCCAGGATCTGAGACAGGTAGACATGTCTATGTCAAATTCCCAAATGGCTATACTAAAGAGATGGTGGAGGTGTATGTGTGGGTCGACACACCTTACATCAAAGGTAAAATCCGTGCCGTTCAACAGGAACGTGCTGTATATGGACTTTTATTGGGAAATGTTCCGGGAGTCTCTGATTGCCCAAGTCCGCCCTCAAAGAAAACGGGGGAGAGTAAGGCGCGCAGCCGCCGTCGGTCAGCTGATCCCAAGGGCGACTCGCCGGGGATGACGTCACAGGGAGTGACCACACCCTCACCCAGTTGAAGTATAAGGGAGAGAAAGCAAAAGAACGCAACATGCTCCAACGCTACGAGGACCCTCCTGCAGATGGATCCAACAAGCCGAAGAAGCATGTAAGACGTAAAAACAGGAGAGGACCGCAGGGCTCGACATCGACAGGGCCGATCGACCACCCTCTGCTCTCAGCAACGATCGCCGGTGTCTCAGTGATAACCGCCGACGAGGAGGAAGGTCAGCCAGGTCTCTTCAATCAACAGCAGCAGGAGACACACCGAGATGTTAAGGTTGATGATCAGCTGTCTGAAGATCAAGTCGACCAGGTTACTCGACTGGTAGCAGAGTACAAGGAGGTACTCTCTGACGTCACTAAGGTAGCAAAAGTAGAGGGTTACCGCATACCTTTGCTAGAGCAGCAAGCGGTACGAACAAAACCATATCCTGTTCCTCATCACCTTGTACCACAGGTGAGAGAAGAACTGGCATCTATGATTAATGCGGGAGTAATAGAGAAGTCGACCTCACCATACTCAAGCCCGATGGTGTTAGTGAAGAAGCCTGGGGGAGGTGTGCGCATCTGCCTCGACTTCAGGAAGTTGAACTCCATCATAGAGTTTGATGCTGAACCGATGTTCAATCAAAATGAGATCTTCTCGAGGTTAGCTTCCAGTTGCTATTTCTCCAAGCTTGATCTGACAAAAGGATTTTGGCAGATTCCATTACATGAAGACAGTAAGCGCTGCACTGCCTTCATGACAAGCGAAGGTCTCTTCCAGTTCACAGTTCTTCCGTTTGGACTGGTGAACGCCCCAGCCGTGTTCAACAGAACTATGCGCAAAGTCTTGGGGGGAATTACTGGAGTAGAAGTGTTCGTGGACGATGTGCTCATCCACTCTGCTACGTGGGAAGAACATCTGACCTTGCTAAGGCAGGTGTTGACAAGACTACAAGAAGTAGGAATGGTTGCAAAACCCACTAAGTGTGAGTTGGGGTGCAAGGAGGTCAGGTACCTTGGTCACGTGATAGGGGGAGGGTTCACCAGGCCGCTGCCTGAGAAGATCACCAAGATCAGTGAAGCCGCTCCACCCGCCACCAAGACTCAGGTTAAGTCATTCCTGGGACTGGCAGGGTACTACAGAACTTTCATTCCCAATTTCACGTCTATAGCAACTCCGCTAACTAATCTCACCAAGAAGAATGCACCTGTTAGAGTACGTTGGACAGAAATGGAGAACTCAGCATTCTCGACGTTCAAGAAGAAGCTGACTGAAGCACCCATCCTTAGACTACCAGATTCTACCAGGGACAGATGCCTCAAATACAGGTATTGGTGCTGTACTCATGCAAGAGTACAACGGTGAAATATGGCCAGTTGCGTACTCCAGTCGTAAATTGAGCGATGCTGAGCAGAAGTACTCCACTGTAGAAAAGGAACTCCTTGCTGCTGTCGTGGGAGTAAGGAAATTCTACCAGTATCTCTATGGTAAGCGTTTCACGTTTCAAGTAGATCACCAACCCCTCAGCCACATCGGTACGCTTAAAAACGCCAACCCTAGAATAATGCGCTGGGTGTTGTTCCTTCAACAGTTCACATTCCGCGTGGTTTACATAAAGGGAGCCGACAACGTAGGTGCTGACTGGTTGAGTAGGTCAAGGGTGATTAACGAGACGTCGAACGAGGGAGACATGAGCGAGGAAACGCAACGCGCATCACCGGACACTGGTTCCCAGTGTGTCTCTGATGTTTCAGGCATGACACAGGTGGAGAGAGGCAGTGGACAGACCAGCGCCACTCAGGGTTTCGAGGCGTTGAGCCGACCCAGACCTGGAGCTACGTCCAACCACAGTGCCTGCTCAAGACCTGAACAGATAGCCACATGTGATCCGGTGACTGAAGAAATTCCTCACTTACCAGAAGAGAATAGTCTAGACGAGGCCCCGCCTCGCCTAGCTGTATAGAAAAAAGGGGTCCGCTGGACCCGGCCGCGCTCAGTGCACTCAGTTTGTGCACATGTTGTCAGCGGTGTGAGTGGAACGAGCGCCACGCTGTGGAGCTCGATCTTTGTTGGGGGGTGATGTGGGAGTATGTCTCCCAAGATCCTCCCACAGCCGACTTGAATGGCTCATTGCAGTGCACAGTGCACTGATCTTGTGCACAAAGCCTATTTCCCTTAATCCTGGATAGTTTCCTGGCATGTTGGGTATCTCCAGAATGCCCACTTAACCAGGAACACTGTTAAAATACGTAGGCCGCCGTATGTCCAGGCACAAAGTAGATACAGGGAGCTAAGCATACTTGCCACCATAGGGTCAGTGAGTACATGGCCTGGAGGAGAGTGTGAGAGGGGAAGGCGCCAGCAGCGTCTGACCTCTGGGGTCAACCTCAACCGGCGCATGGAGAATAACAGCTATGACGTGTTCATGACGTCACTCCTGCTACTGCTCATCGAACGAGCTAATATGATTGGTTCCCGCTCATTTGCTGCAATGCTATTGGTCAAATTGTAACTTCTTTTGTGTTGTGTGCCACGAGATGCCCGGCACCCTTGCAAACTCATTCACGTGAGAGCGACCATACCCAGAGGACGTGTTCTGTTCTACCGGCCAATAGACTGATCACCGTCTATCCCTCACCGTCAAGTTAACTCAGCGTCTTTGCGATATACCACACACTCGCCAGAATCACGAGTGGGAATATATTGTTTAGAAGCCTAAAGTGACAAATCTCCAGAGCGAAACAGACTGGTATCAGGTAACCCCTGGTGACAAAGATCGTTGTGAGTGACTCAGAGTGAACTAAGGCAGTGCCGCCGCCTAAGTAATCTGTGTGTGACTTTACCACAGTGAACCTGTACCACAGTGTACAGTGTAGTGCATGGTACTGCTGCCAGCCGCCGCCAGCCGACGCCAGCCGACGCCAGCCGACGCCAGCCGCCGCCAGCCGCCGCCCCAACTCTGACGTGACGTCACCACCTTAGCACCGTCAGTGCCAGTGTGTGCGCGTGTGTCTGTCTGTTAAGCATACAGCACGCCCCTACTCACGAAATCATCTCAAGATACTGCGAGTACCCTCCGTGTCTACGAGCGAAACCAGCTATCAGGCCACCTACGAGTGCTTGTATAAACGAGTCTGAGTGAGTGCGTAAGGAAAGGTACCTTATCTGTAAGTACAAGATCTTGTCATTGTTTTATTGTGTCTGTGTTGATCTGAGGGATCAACCACAGTTCTCACCTTCTTATACCTGTCGCAGGTTATAGGTGAATCGACGGTGAATGCGTGTTTATCTGTGTGGTATCACTGCATTTCACTCGTCTGTGAATGTGAGCTTCACATACACCACACATTTAGTATTGTGTGATTATTATTGTGTTATTGCATATCATCATTACCGAGTATCCGGTTGGAACTCTTGTGATCCCTTTGCATACCGGCAGTTAGGTTGCCGTGTTAGTGATTGGCTGTCAACTGTGTTAAGTTAGGTGTTTCTCCACGAGTGGATACGAGTCGATTAGCCAGACGTCAAGAGTCTCGCGAATACAACCATAGCTTTGCTGACGCCAATCGAAAGTAAATCAAGCACCCTGTGTATTAGTGGTTAAGTTAGTAAATAAACTACTATTAAGCTTTATGCGGTGTTTCCGTTGAACCACTTCTGAATACTGCCAATATTACTCCAGCCTTCAGCTCTAAGTGTCTTCAACACCGAGTTGCCTGTAAGTCACTAAACTATAAATTTGATGAGGACCCTAGGAGTCCCTTAAAGTGTTACATCATTGAGGAGATTCCAACGACCAACGTGGAGCAGGACCAGGTGAGGCTAGTCTGATAAGAGACCCACAAGGACTCTAACTCGACCTTGCTCCCAGGCCCTGTACGGTTGCTCTCGTATTTTCTATTTTGCTAATTCCGACAGCTTCGTGAAGCGTCTGCCACATGTACATTGGCGACGTACGCATTGCAGTCGTGACAGCAAAAAAAGAAAACCCCCACACAGTGGATGTGACCAGGTCACAGCTATGCCTGCCCGCCACACCTCTTCCAGGCCCTCACATCCAGCGTCGCCGCCCAGCGTCGTCACCGAATCTTTCCCAAGTTTGGCACTTCTCTGCTCAATGAACTTGGTTCCTTTTGCTTCCCAGAAGCGCGGGGTCTCCTATATATCAGGTAGGCTGCGATGGCTAGCTCTAATCCACTGAGAAAGGCCTGTTTAGCCTCCAATCCTTGAGAGCTGACCGAGATGCGTCCTCACGCTCCCACTGTCAATCAAACTCTGACGTTGGCGACGCCCGGGGCACTCGGTGACGTCACGGCGGGCTCTGATTGGTCGCCTGTGACCCGAGCTACCCAATCCATACACGGCTTGGCGTCCATTCCAAAAGGTCATATCTGCAGTAGGGGATACTCTTTCATTTCTATCCGGGCGCCTCTTTCCCCTTACCTACAGACTTATAATGTAAGTTTCTCCCTGCAGGGAGAGTCGATAGGACTCTTATAGCAGGCAACGAAAGAGATAGGAGAGGGCACCGTAACATACCCCTCCCCTTAAAATAAGAGTCATATCGGTTAGTGAATCTGGGAGAGGGCATCTGCTACCACATTCTCCCTTCCTTTAATGTGCCTGATTTCTAGCCAGTACAATTGTAATAGTAGGGCCCATCTTGTCAGCCTTTGGTTCGTGTTTTTCATCCTGTGCACGAACGTCAAGGGGTTATGATCGGTGAACACTTGCACCGGTCTAGTACCTCCACCCACATAGACGTCGAAATGTTTCAGTGCCAGGATCAGGGTTAGGGCTTCCTTTTCCACTGTACTATAAGCCCTCTGGTACTTTTTGAATTTCTTTGAGTAGAATGCTACTGGACGGTGAACTCCGTCCTTCTCTTGAGCTAACATGGCTCCAATCCCCACGTCGCTAGCGTCGACGTACAAGATAAAGTTCGACTCGAAGTCGGGCGAAATCAGCACTGGCGCTTCAGTTAATAACTGCTTGGTCTTCTCGAAGGACTCCTGGCATGCTTCCCCCCACCTCCATCTAACGTTCTTAGATAGCAATTCAGTCAGAGGGTGTGCCACTGTCGAGAAGTTCTTGCAAAATCCTCTGTAGTATCCGATCATCCCTAAATATCGTAACAATTCTTTTCTCGTCCTGGGATTCGGATATTCTTTGATTGCCTTCACTTTATGGTCTACCGGAGTCACCTTCCCTTGACCCACGATGAAACCTAAGTATTCTAATCGGGCCTTACCGAATTCGTTCTTGGCCAGATTTACCGTCAGGTTCGCTTCTTCCAACCGTTGGAATAACTCTGTCAGTCGACTCATGTGTTGTTTCCAGCTATCGGCGTACACCACAATATCGTCTATATACACGGCACAACCGTCCATCCCTCATAGCACTTCGTTCATCATCCTCTGAAAACAACTTCCGCTGTTCTTCATACCAAACGGAAGTACCTTATACTGGTACAATCCGTCTGGAGTAGCAAACGCAGAGATCTTTCTCGCACTCGGAGACAAAGGGATTTGATAGTATCCTTTCAGCAGATCGACCTTGGTAACAAACCTTGCGTTTCCCGCCTGGTCGACGCAATCACTTATTCAGGGCATCGGGTGAGAATCCGACACGGTTATGGAATTCACTTTGCGATAGTCGGTGCAAAAACGATAAGATCCATCACTCTTCTTGACCAGCACACAGGGCGAGCTCCACTCACCATTGCTGGGCTCAGCGAGATCATTCGCTAGCAAATATTCCACCTCCTGTCGCATGATCTTCCTCTTTTCAGGACTCACCCGATAAGCGCTCTGCTTGATTGGCTTTCCTCCGCGCACGTCCACTTCGTGCACCACACTCTTGTGCCGTCGGGGCACATCCGTGAAGAGCGACTTGTTCCCTCGTATCAGCGTCACTAGATCTCTTCTTTTCCCTTTATCCAGATGACGCAGCCTCTCTTCTAGATGTACCAAACTCTCTGTGTTTGACAGGCGTGTACCATCGGCACGGGCCCACTTTCTTTCCTCTGCTGGCAACACTTGGCTCATCTCCATACACAGAGCCAATTTCCCTTCCTGGGACGGTGTTGCTCCCTTCACTCCCGAACTCTCTTGCTCCTCTGGGAAGTATGGCTTCAAACGATTGATATGACATACCTGTGTCTTGTTAGGGCGATTCGGCTTACTGATCTCATAACTTACAGGACCCACACGGCGAACAACCGAGTATGGACCACCAAAGCGTGATTCCGTCACTCTACCTCTCCCAGGTAGCAACATCATCACTCTGGCTCCTGCCTCGAACTCCCTCGGGACAGCCTTCTTGTCGTACCAGATCGACATCTTCTCTTGAGCTGTCTTCAGGTGATCAGCAGCCAGCTCCTTCGCCGTTTTCAACCGTTCGTGGAATCTCCGCACATACTCTTCCACTGTCACTAATGTTTTCCCCGCCGTCAACTGCTCCTTCAGCATCGATAACGGGCTCCTTACCTCGTGTCCAAACACTAGCTGGAATGGAGAGAATCCCAGAGACTCAACAATAGCATCTCGGATCGCAAACAGGGCTGGACAGACAGCCTCATCCCATTCCGCTCCCTGTTCTGCACAATACACCCTTAAGATGGTCTTCAGAGTGGAATGGAACCTCTCAATCGCTCCCTGCGATTGAGGTCTATAAGGAGACGATCGTAGTTGGGCTATTCCCCAGCTTGCCATAGCTTGCCTAAACCACTTCGACTGGAAAACGCTTCCACAGTCGGACTGGATCTTCTTGGGCACACCTACCCAAGCAAAGAACCGCTGAAGGTGTCCCATGACGCATCTCGATGTCACCTTCCGCACTGGGATCGCCTCTGGAAATCTCGTCGAAGCACACATGATAGTCAATAAGTAATTATTCCCTTTTCTGGTCTTAGGTAGTGGTCCCACGACGTCGATTATTAGGCGTTCAAACGCCTGGCCGAACGCCGGAACTGGAACCAAAGGTGCTTTCGGGATGGCAGGGACGTTCTTCCCCGCTCTCTGGCACGGGAAACACGTCTTGCAAATTCTTCTTACATCCGCGTCCATGCCCGGCCAATAAAAATGTTCCCGAAGCCTGCTTAAAGTCTTGGTCACTCCCAAGTGACCCGCGGGATCCACTGAGTGTGCAAGCTTCAGTACCGCGTTTCTGTACCGCGCCGGCATCACCACCTGACGCCTCACTCTCAGCACATCATCACCCGCTTCTTCCCTAACCGGTCTCCACTGCCTCATTAACACTCCCTTCTCCACGAAGAAGTGAGTTGGTGACTCGGGTCCGGCGAGACCTCCTTCAGCCTCCCGTACCAACTCAGGAAACTCTTCCCTTTGCAGCTCACCTAGACGGGTGCGGTCAATGCCTAGAGGACTGGTGAGAGTAACTTGGACACTCCTATCCGACCCTTCCTCACCTGTCGCTTGTCCTCTGGCCCCTCTCGGAACAAATGATCGAGCCCCAGGTCACCCGGCATGTTCTCTTCGGCGTGACTGGATCCGCTCACATCATCTTCCCTCACGTCTCGTCCCGACGTCACCGCGCATACCGGAAATGCCACTCTCGCAATTTCCGTTTCGCCACTGCTGGCGCCCGTCCTGCTGCTCCGTTGATAGGGTTCTATACACTCCTCACCTTTAATCAAATTCGGGAGAACACATCCCCCACAGGAGTCGTTCCCTAGGATCACCTGAGCTTCCATCCTGGGCAGTAGAGCACAGACCCCTACTACAAGAGTCTGACAACCATAGTCTGAATTAAGAGTCACCTTATGAAGGGGCATCCTCACTTGTCCCCCCAACGTCCTTATCAGGGCTTCCCCTGTACTGGAACGTCTGTAGTCCTCGGGGAAGAGGGATTCACTAACAAGGGTGAAGTCGGATCCAGTGTCCCTCAGCATCCTTGCTGGCACAGGATCAGCTCCTCTTATCTTCACCGTCCCCTCACACACAAAGGGGTGAATCCTCTTCTCCCTTATCACTGGCATATCACCTGAATTATCGTTGGCTTCTTCGCTTCCTATCCTCGCGAAAGCCACGTTTCCACCGTGCCTGGGGCGACCGCACTCCCTTGCGAAGTGTCCTCGTCCCCCACAGTTGTAACACCGACCACCTCTCCTGGGCGACCCTCTACTAGTCACCCTGGTAGCACCAACGGTAGAGGTTCCCTGGGTCCTCCTAGGACTTCCCGTCGTCGGTTCCCGGGCAGCGGCAATCGCTCCCGAGCTAGGTCCACTGCTCACAGCTTGGGGCTTCCTTCCCGCGTCCCTTGAGCTCTTGAACCGGGTTACCTCATCGGGCACACTACTCTTGGGAGAGCCCCCACCCGTCCTCGCTCCTCCTGAACTCCTAAAGTTCCCTCCCGACCTGGGGTAAGGCGAGTGTCTGGGCGGCCCCTCCCTCCTGAGATGTAGTGCCTCCTCCAGCATGTCGGCTCGGTCCGCTGCAGCCTTTAGGTCCTTAATACCTGCTTCTCTCACCCTTACTCGCAACTCTGGATGGAGCACTGACATAAACTTCTCCATCACTATCAGTCGTTTGATGTCATCCGCCGACTCCGCTTCCTCCGCCTTCAACCACCGTAGGAACTTCCGTTCCATATCCCTGGCGGTCTCGGCGTAAGACTTTCCCGACGCTCTTGTACACTCTCTGAACCGCTTCCGGTACATCTCCGGAGTCAGCCGGAATGAGTGGAGCACCGCATTCTTAATTGCGTCGTAATTAGCACACTCTTCTAGGTCCAGCATGTTGTAGGCTTCCCGGGCCTCACCAGTCAACCTGCCCTGGACCAGAGCAGCCCAATCATCTTCTGGCCACTCCTTCAGAGTTGCTATCCGTTCAAAGTGTTCGAAGAACGCCTCAGCTTCTTGTGGTTCGAACGTAGGTAAGTCACGTTCCCTTACCTTGAAGTCATCCCGCCGTGCAGGTAGAGCGGGCAGACCACGCTCAATGCGACACAATTCGACTTCTTTCTTTGCCTTTATCTCCTCCAGTCGCAGTCGTCTCTCTCCTTCTCGCTGCAGCCGTGCTTCTCGCTCACGCTCCTCTCGCTGCATTTGCGCTTCTCTTTCCTCTCGCCTCAGCTGGGCTTCCAGTTGCATCTTCATTATTTCCAGTTGCAGGCTCCTCTTACTACAGCTGGACCTTCCACTGCTCCCATGTTCACTGTGAATTCCCTCCACACTGGTAGGCGCTTGGGGTGGCTCTAGTCGGGACGGTTCACCTTGCGACGGCTCTTCTCGGGGCGGATCTCCTTGAGATGGCTCCTCTCCCGTCGCCTCCTCTGGAGCTGTGAGCTGTGCCATGATCTCTATCCTTCGCTCTGCAACCTTAGTCGTCCTCAACCTGATCCCAAAGTGGTTTGCCACTTGTTGGAGCTGGGCCTTGGTACACTCTTCCAAAATTCTCTCGTCCCTTGTGTCAATAAATTTCTTTACTTTATCCTCCTCCATCTCTATATCGTCGAGCATACACGACAGCACAGACAAGTTAGTAGGTACTAATTTCACCGTTTCAGTCCCTTAGCTGGTTGGGTAACAGTACTCTGAATTCACTGGCCACACTGTATAAGTAACTGGCAACACTGTCTTGAATTGTGGGCATCACTGTAGCTTGATCAACACACCTTGGCAACACTGTAGCTTGATCAACACACCTTGGCAACACTGTAGCTTGATCAACACACCTTGGCAACTCTGTAGCTTGATCCACTCTTCCTGGCGAAGTCTCCAGTTCTTGGCTACCGTGGTTCGAATCCTGGCAAGGTCGCCAGTTCTCTGTCACGGGGGGTGGGCCGGGGCTCTGCTAGCACTCGGCTGCTAGGGGCTCGAAAGGCCGAATACTCAGCCCCTCCGACTCCCGGGATTCACCGGAGTCTCCTTGGTCCCACAGGAGAGGACCAGCAATGCCCACCTCCGCAGGTCTTTGCTTCCACCACTGAAGGGGTGCCACTGACTCACCCTGGAAGCCCTTCAGTCAACCACGGGAAACTGCTATCAGCAATTCCGGCCTAGACCCGTGGAGGAGTGAAGGAAGACTCGGGCTTACCTTATAACAATGACCTCCCTGAGTCTTGCCTGCCAGACAAAGAGGTTGCAGGAACTCCTTTCCCGCCTGTCTTCTCTATCTTTTCCTCAACAAGGTCGCCAGCTGGGTTATTATATCTGCACCCCAGCAATGCAGTTCAGTGGGTGTATTATTATATTGTTTGTTGCCAGTGTGTTGCTACTCCCAAGACAATGAGAAATTCTATAGGGAACGTGATGTCCCCTAAATGGTACTATGGTGACCCTCGTGTATGCTCAATAGAGAAATATAATAATAATAATAATGGAGGCACACTCAAACACAATAATAAAATGTGTGAATTTACTGATACGAATACATGATCACACATATGACTATAAGTGATATAAGAGAATGATAAAATAATAATAATAACTCTGGAGATTGTCAGCAACTCTTCTCTCACGTTCTCCAGGCTCCTTCAACTGGGCAGAAGACAGGAGTCACACACTCTCTCACAGAAGGGCCTCTTCACCACGTCGGCTCCTCTTCTTCACTGTCCTGCCATCCACACACACTGTCCTCTCTGACAGTCCTGGACATAAGCTGCCCTGCAGCCTATTCTGCTACTAAAGCTTTAATATCCTATTTCCACATATATAAGTGAATATAATGGCCTATCTAGCCTACTCTCACAAAGGGGTAATGGGAGGGAAAATGATCTACCTTAACAATCCTTGGCTCACGACGCCTGTCCCTCGATGGTGTGAGGGTCCTATGCTTCCTGAGTCGATCCTCGGTGATCCAGGAACGTTCCCACAGGTCCTCAGGTGTCGTGAAGCCTTCGCGTCTTCGCCGTTCCAATCCCTGGGGTTCAGCTATCCCAATCCTGGTCCATCAATGGGCGCTGAGCTTATCACCATATTCACCCACACGTTCCTTCCACGAGGCGTTGCTCCTCGCCCTAGGAACGGTGTCGTCCCTCTAACAACCTCAGTGGATGTGACCCGGTCACAGCTATGCCTGCCCGCCACACCTCTTCCAGGCCCTCACATCCAGCGTCGCCGCCCAGCGTCGTCACCGAATCTTTCCCAAGTTTGGCACTTCTCTGCTCAATCAACTTGGTTCCTTTTGCTTCCCAGAAGCGCGGGGTCTCCTATATATCAGGTGGGCTGCGATGGCTAGCTCTAATCCACTGAGAAAGGCCTGTTTAGCCTCCAATCCTTGAGAGCTGACCGAGATGCGTCCTCACGCTCCCACTGTCAGTCAAACTCTGATGTTGGCGACGCCCGGGGCACTTGGTGACGTCACGGCGGGCTCTGATTGGTCGCCTGTGACCCGAGCTACCCAATCCGTACACGGCTTGGCGTCCATTCCAAAAGGTCATATCTGCAGTAGGGGATACTCTTTCATTTCTATCCGGGCGCCTCTTTCCCCTTACCTACAGACTTATAATGTAAGTTTCTCCCTGCAGGGAGAGTCGATAGGACTCTTATAGCAGGCAACGAAAGAGATAGGAGAGGGCACTGTAACAATATCAAGACCAGCCACACACCTGCAACTCCCCCTCCCCCCACTCCTACACCTCGGGTCGACGCGCCGACTCCGCTAACAACTGCTACTCCCAGCCAAACTACTGCTACCAGTCTCCCTGCATTCTCATTGGCCGTTCGACAACACTCCACTCCAATCACATCCCTCGCCAAGCCAACGTCGGATCACTGGCAGCCCTACCAGTCAGAATATCTAGTGCTCTCATGCTATGAACACCTAGTTGGCTCACCTCGTGTGATCAAATAGAGGCTTATAGGTAGCGCATATATTCCCAGCACCATCATTATTATTATTATTATTATTATTATATATTGTTTATTGTATATTTCCCTTGTGTTCTAGATTGCCCTCCGGTTAACGGAATTTACTTTTATGTTATTTTTTGTTCATTTGTATAGTCACGTTATTCAGCCAAGAAATTGTCTTTATTTTACTTTGCTTTTTTCTAAATTTATTAAATACCATTGTTTATTATTGTGTTTTATGTCTCTTCCCTTACCTTACCACAGATTATCAGACAAGCAGTCATTATTCTTTATATTTTTTTTCCTTTTTTTTTTGTTGTTGACACTTATATGTGGCCTGGCATTGACATCTGCCAGTGGAAGACTGCAGAACACCATACTCCACTACTTTACCGTCACATATAATTGGGGACCTGTCCTAGGAGCTGCACTCAGGTATTGGTAATTGTGGTAAGCGTACTTGCCTTTCATTCCCTTGCTTTCAATATTTACACTAATCATTTTTATTATATGGTGCTGTGTATATTGTGCATTACGGGAGTAGCATATGGTGAGTGTTAGACAACTTTGGATTACGTGGTGACTGTAGGCCTCAGTCATACTCTTAATTGGTCGTCTCTCCCTCCGTGTTATTACCCGTGTTTAACATCTTTTGTCCCTCAGATATTTCTCACATTTTCGACAGATTATCACATAGGTACCCTGGTACTGTGGTCTGTCTTCGGGTCAATAGCACCTAATTTCTGCAATCCGACTCTAGGAGGAAAAAGAGGGCCAAAGTTCCTCTAGCACGGACTATTATTGGCGAACTGGGACCTCGCCGATAGTTCTCGTCACCAGTTGACACTCGCACCCCTACTTGTTGGTCAGAATTGATGGTACTTACTCAAGGTAGGGAATTAGCTTTCTTTCTTTTGAGCACGAAGTTCGCTAATTCTGTAAGTACCATATTCAATTTCAGCGGGTACCTTGCTTATGTTCTATAGTGACTCGGCAAGGTATGACTACATTTTTGGACTACCTCATTTACTTAGGAACCATTTAGTGTTTCACTTGTCTTTTGAAACTCAGTTTCAACTAACTAGTAGGATTTTCTTGCCTTTATCCTCCCCACAGTGAGTACCAGGTACAAGATTTCCTGCGACCTTAATCATTTACCATCTTGAATTAACTTTAATTATTAATAATTCTACAGGATAGGTATCAGTTGCCACGTTTCCTGTTTCTGACATTCACCATATTCTCACAGTATATTCGTGTCTCATTTATTTACCATTTCCACCATGTTTCGTATCCAAACTTTTAAGGCAGATCCAGAAGGTGAAATAGAGAAATTACGTCATGCTAAGAGGGTCGAATTGAGAACTCTTGCACATGAGTATCAATTAGAAGTTCCCCCTGATGCCAACAAGTATGCCATACATAATATAATTTTAGACCATCTTTTGGATGAAGGGAAGATAGATTCTGATACTCACGAACAATATACCATTTCAGAGAAGCATGATTTGACAGCAATAAAGATCAAGCTAGAACTTGCTAAGATCGAGCGGGAGCAACAACAGGAAGCAGTTGAAATCAGAAAGGAAGAACAAGAACGTGAAGCTGCCCTAGCGAAAGTAGCTCTTCAACTCAAGAAAGAAGAAATCCACCTCAAGGAGCATGAGGCGGCCCTGGCCAAGGAAGCAGCTGCCATCCGGAAAGAAGAAAGTGAAAGAGAGGCCGCACTGAAGAAAGAAGAAAGTGAACGTGAGTTGGCCTTACTCAAAGAGCGTGAAAAATTACAACTTGAAGTAAAACGACAACAAATAGAGATTCAACGCGACCACGACAAACGGCAAGCAGACTCGGTTCTAGACTATCATAGCAGAGAACTCGCGATGGACGCTACACACCAAGCTAAATTCCAACAAGCTGCAGCTAGTCTTTCTCCAATTTTCAATGTCTCCCATGCAAGTAAGTTAATGCCCCCATTCATAGAAACAGAGGTTGATGTGTTCTTCAAAACTTTTGAGACCCTTGCTAATCAACTTAGTTGGCCTAACAGGTAGAGCAGCCGTCACACTCAGCACTTTGGCATCGGAAAACGACTACACCACCTTGAAGCAAGCTGTGTTGGACGCCTACCTTCTCTCCACCGAAAGCTATCGACGAAAGTTCCGTGACTACGTCAAGGCAAGTACCACCACCTTCTTAGAATTTGCTAACACCAAACGGAGATATTTCATGAAATGGCTGGAGGCAGCACATGTCTCTACTTTTCAGAGCTTGTCAACCTCATACTGGTTGAAGAATTTTTGAGACGTGTACCTCCTCCTGTCCGCCTATACTTAGCAGACAAAGAAGAGACCGATTTGGTGAAGTGCGCGAAGTCAGCTGACACTTACAGCCTCATCCACCGGCTGACACCAGAACCTACCAGTAAGAAGTCTTGGTACAGTTACGAGAAAGCGAGCCCAGATCAAGGTACCTCTCAACTGTACTGCAGGTATTGTCGACTCTATGGACATACCATATAAAAATGTGGTAAGTCCCAATCTAAAGGTAACATAGAACCTCCTAAGCCCAAACCTACTCACCCTAAGTCCGGTAAGCCTGTAATGAATGTTGGTGTTCATGCTAATGATCTCTCTCTCTTTAGCAAGCATCTGTATCCAGGAACTATCACTACCCACGGTTCAGATTCAGAGGGACGTTTTGGACTTAAGATCTTACGAGACACAGCGGCTCTACAATCGATCGTCTTGAAATCAGCTGTGCCCAACGTCGCCTACACAGGAGAGACTGTATTCATCACTGACCTTACTGCTACTACTCCTTATCCTCTTGCCAGAGTTCACCTAGATTGTCCCTTCGTGACCGGTGAAGTCCAAGTCGCCGTCAGGGAAAAGCCTTTTCCCATGCCTGGAGTGCAACTTCTCCTGGGCAACGACATGGCAGAAGACCAACAACCGAACAACCTGATCGTCAAGGACATATCCCAGGTGGGTAACTCTGTGTTGGATAACCCGATTTTTGAGCATGTTCCAGCAAAGGTTCAAGAGAGTGATGAAGGTTCTCCTCCTGTTATGGTGACCACCCGTGCTCAAGCTGCACGACCACAGCCAGCTGATTCTACTGCTACCGATGTCCCTCAAGACCCTTCGAAACTAACCCCAAATCTGACCGCTTTGGAGTTCCGTAAGTTACAGAGAGATGATCTTACCTTGACACCATTATTCTTTCAGGCTGAGACCCAATCCGACAGTGTTCCTGGGTTCTTTATGGAGAACGAATTACTTTATCGCAGATATAGACCCAGTAAACTGAAGGAAGAGGACGATTGGGCAAACGTTGAACAGCTAGTGATTCCTACCAGCCTGCGGCCCACGATTCTACACCTGGCCCACGGAGCTCTATCACACTACGGGTTTAACAAGACATACCTTTGGATTCGTCAGGACTACTACTGGCCAGGTATGGTTAATGATGTAAAACAGTTTGTGCAAAAATGCCACGTGTGCCAGAAATCAGGAAAACCGAATGTTTCAATCCCCAGAGCACCACTGATACCCATCCAGGTGCCTGAGGAACCATTCCACAGACTTATTATTGACTGTGTTGGTCCTTTGCCTCGGACCAGTGCCGGCAACGCCTATATCTTAACCATCCTGTGTCCTACCACCAGATTCCCTATAGCAGTTCCAGTGAAAAATATTACGGCTGCTACAGTGGTGAAGAATTTATTAAAAATCTTCACCCAATATGGATTTCCGAGGGAGATTCAGAGCGATTGTGGCACCAACTTCACCAGTGATCTTTTCAAACGGACTCTGGAGGAGTTCAACATCAAACAGGTACTGTTCAGCCCCTATCATCCTGCTTCACAGGGTTCTCATGAACGTAGTCATCAGACCATCAAGGCACTCTAAAAAAGTTTTGTAATGAGACCTCAAAGGATTGGGATAGGCAAATTGATCTCATCATGTGTATTTTCAGAAGTCTTCCCAACGAGTCACTAGGAGTATCTCCTTATGAGATGCTCTACGGACGTAAGTGCCGTACACCTCTCAAGGCTTTTAAGGATTCTCTACGTGATGCCACCTTCAGTGAGCATCAGAATGTGCCCCAGTATCTTCAAAACCTCCGACACATTCTAGAGAGGGTCCATTCCTTTGCCAGCAACAACCTACAGAAAGCCCAGGAGAGGATGAAGACTCGTTATGACCAACACTGCCAAGTAAGGAAGTTTAAACCGGGAGACTTAGTTCTTGCCTATTTCCCTATTCCAGGTTCGCCTTTACAAAACAGGTTCTCAGGACCCTACCGTGTTAAGGAGTGCCGGAACAACTTCAACTACGTTCTCAAGACCCCTGATAGGCGGCGGAAGACCCAGCTGTGTCACATCAACCTGCTCAAACGTTACCAGGGAGTTCCTCCCACTGTGCTAACCACCTTCACAACCTTTTCAGGTCCATACAGCCACAGTGAGACCTTCCCTGCTTCTCCTTCCGAAAGCACTGACACTGAGACAGCGCTTTCTAATTCGGAAATTTCTTACTAATATCTATGATCACTTTCAGGGCGATAATAGTGCTTCACTCATCAAACTCATCAGAGAACATCAGGAGTTGTTTCGAGATGATCCCCAAGAGTGTACTGTGACTCGACACGACATCCAACTGCTACCTGACACCCAGCCGATTCGCCAGCCGTTCTACCGAATCAGCCCTAGCAAAACGGAAGTCATGCGTGCTGAGGTACAGTACCTCTTGGACCATGGACTGGCTACCCCCTGTGAGTCCCCCTGGGCCTCACCATGCATCTTGGTTCCCAAACCTCACGGTAAGATCCGTCTTTGCACGGACTATAGGAAATTAAACAGCGTCACCATAAAGGACGCCTACCCATTACCCCGGATCAACGATATCCTTGATGCCATTGGTAATGCCCGCTACCTGTCTCAGGTAGACTTACTCAAGGGCTATTATCAGGTTTGTTTAACGGAGCGAGCTAAGGAACTGTCTGCTTTCATCACCCCTTTCGGACTTTTCAGATATAACCGGCTTCCCTTTGGACTCTGCAATGCCCCAGCCACCTTTCAGAGAGCTTTCAACCGCGTCATCCAGGGCTTGGACAACACCTACGCCTACTTGGATGATATCGTTGTAGCATCCGACACCTGGAGCGAACACCTGCTTCAGCTGCAACGACTGTTCACCAAACTCCTGAAAGCCGGCCTCACCATCAATCTGGGCAAGTCCACCTTAGCGAAAGGTAAAGTGCGGTATCTGGGTCATGTTATAGGGAGTGGCAGCCTAGCTCCGTTAAATATCCATATTCAAGCCATCCAACACTATCCACAGCCTACTACCAGGAAGCAACTTCTGCACTTCCTTGGTCTTGTTTCTTATTACCGTAGGTTTGTGAAGAATTTTAGCACTGTTGCAAACCCCTTAATCACTTTAACCAGTCCCAAGCAACGGTATAATTGGACCAGAGAGCAAACCGTTGCCTTCGAACAACTCAAATTCCTCCTCCTTGTTCTAATCTATTCTCGCTCACCAGATATCAAGAAGCCTTTCATCCTCCATGTCGACGCCAGTGGTTACCGGCATCGGAAGTGTCTTAATGCAGCAGCGAGTCGAAGAGGTTTCCTGTCAGCTACTACAGTTGCAAGTTGAAGCCTCATCAGAAAAACTACCGCACTATAGAGAAGGAATCCTCTCCATCGTCCTGAGCTTACAACACTTTTGCACCATATCTGCACGGTGCTAGGTCCACTACCATCTATTCGGACCACAACCTCTAAGATTCCTACATCAAGCCCAATTCAATAACCAACGTCTGCTGCGATGGGCTTTATACCTTCAAGGCTTCAATCTGAAGATCTGTTACATTAAGGGGCCTGATAACATCATTGCTGACGCCCTCTCCAGAGTGCATGAGGTAGAGGCAGCTCCACTACCACTCAACCTCCCGTGAACGTGACTCCACCAGAACCGCAGGCTTCGGGGGAGAGATGTGACGATAATCTCTTCCCAGAGATTTAGCCTGCTCTTTCTGCTTAGCACCACGTTCAACACAATTTTCAAGATACGTTATTAGTGGCTTAAACGTATTATCAAGACCAGCCACACACCTGCAACTCCCCCTCCCCCCACTCCTACACCTCAGGTCGATGCGCCGACTCCGCTAACAACTGCTACTCCCAGCCAACTACTGCTTACCAGTTCCCTGCATTCTCATTGGCCGTTCGACAACACTCCACTCCAGCTCCACGCCAATCACATCCCTCGCCAAGCCAACGTCGGATCACTGGCAGCCCTACCAGTCAGAATATCTAGTGCTCTCATGCTATGAACACCTAGTTGGCTCACCTCGTCTGTGATCAAATAGAGGCTTATAGCTAGCGCATATATTCCCAGCACCATCAT
>WNGS01167372.1:25946360-25965280 GCA_020271785.1 Procambarus virginalis | reverse complement strand
CGTAGGAACTGGAGTGATGACGGTATAATTCCAAACGAATTTACAAATACATTTTTTACGGAGCAACCGCCAAGGATAAAAAATTATGAGCAATTTAAAAGAAAAAGGTTTGTCAATGTGTTTTCCCCTAGTATTGGATGTAACAACCCTAGACCAATTATATTAGATAATATAGATGTGCGTCTAAGATTGGAGCTCTCTCCACACGCTTGGGTAATAAATACAAGTGTAGTCGATGGCTCTAAGTATGCCTCGCTACATGGATTATGCTAAGTTATGGGTAAACACGGGTGTTCCCCTACCCAAGTGCCTACCTTGCCTTAAACAGCTCACTGTTAGCATCTCCTGACCCCATAACCTATACTTTCAATAGAACCATTTCTAAAACATATGTCCTGGCGGGGAATCAAACCAGCCTCTTAATTGATCAGCCTGGGCCCAAGTAATCCCTCAAAAGATATATATGGTAGTTGTAGCAATGAATTATTTCGCCGGTCTCCACCAAGGTAATGGATTATATTTTGAAAATGCAAAGCTGAAAAATATTGCTATGTATTTAAACAATAATGCAATTTATCGAATTGGAGGTGATTTCGACAACCATTACTCCCTTTATTACGAAACTTTGAAGACATTAGGGTTAGAGCGTGATTCGCTACTAGGCTATGACACTTTAATAAGGGGAGATCAATATTCGCCTTTGACTTAAGCGCCATTCAAACAAAAGATTCCCTCCCTGTGGAGAAATCTGGCAACTTGCGTATGGAGCTTGAATTTGGTAGTGGTGTTACATATAACAGACTGGTTTTACTGTTTGGGGAAACGACAGGAGTACTATCCATCGATGGACAAAGAACTGTTCTATGTGACGTGCGAGCTTAAAAAACATAATGAATTGTTATGATATAAATATTAATTTAAAAAATAATCTAGGGGATCGAGTCGTCTACCTAGGGTGTTACAACGCGGACGAGATTGAATATTTAATATCTCGTCAAGAAAACCTATCGTCTTCATAAGTAATATTTTACCATCACACAGTAGATTAACCATGGGTCATTGGGTAGCTATTTATGTTGATAAAGTTAAACGTCGAATGTTTTTTTTCGATAGTTATGCAATGTCGGTGGTTACTTACGGACATTATTTTCAAGGATTTATTAAAACTAACAAAATAACAGAGGTGTATGGAATGTGGTACAGACTCCAAAGCGATTTTACTCTCGCTTGTGGACTCTATTGCATCATGTTTGTTCACAGAATAAGTCATCTGGGGTTGCCTTCATCGGTACATTACTTCCATAAAGTATTTTCCAGCGTTACTTTAAAATTAAACGATAAGCGAGCCCTCGCTTATGCGAGACGATATTTTCCTATGAAACAACATTGTGTTAGGACATTTTGTAGGGGAGTAGGGGTTGGTTCTTATAGGTGGTGTAGAGAATATTTTTGTTAGCTAGGCAACCTACCTAATAGGAAGTACGGTCTATAAAAACACCTCCCACCCACAACCTCTCCAGAAGACAAAACAACCTCAAACATCTACAATGGAAGGTGTCTCCCCCAAACAACTACAGGGAAGATTGAAGTCCTTGAGGGACCTGGTTAGTATTACCCTCACTTTCTGGTAAAGATTTATTTTTTTCCCAATAAAAAGTTTGTACATCCTCTATTTTACATCCTTATTTTTTCCCCCAGTACAATTCTTGGGACCGGTCCACTTTTGTAAAGTAGTAATTCTACAAGGGAGATCTCCCCCAACCAAGATGCTGTTACGTAGTCTACTTGACAATACCTGCTGTAGAGGACTCAAGGTCGCCCCTGCAGGGAGAGAGGTATGTACTAGCCATTCTTAGAAGGAAATAAAATATTTTTCTAATAAAAACATATGAAGCTATAAAAAAACTTTTAACCACCATAAATTATTTTCCACATCTCTTTCCAGAACACTTCAGATGTGGCTGGGGGGGAAACTCATCCAAAAGGCCACCACCCAACTCACCCCTCACCCCCAAGAGAGGGGGGTGGGGGTCAAGGCCTTCCCCCACTCACCACAGACGGGGAGACGTCAGAATTCTACTCAGATGAGGATGGGGAGGTGGGGGGGGGAGTGAGGAATAAGAGAGAGGGACCCATAACTACAATTAACTATTATAATTAACTTCTTATACATCATTGTTGTGATTTTACCTAATAAAGCATTAATAAATTCTTTGATTTTTAATACTCCTTAAATGCTCTTATATATAAGAACCCACACGAGTCCACCGGGTGAAGTCAAGGCCATTAGGTGCAAGGAAGGGTACGGCTGTCCACCCAAGGTCACCAAGTACGATATGGGTCTGATCATATATATATATGTATATAGTCCTGGAGGGATCGTTCAGTCTTGAACGATTATATATATCCCTAAATACTGTATGTGTGTCAGGAGGGCGTTGTCCCTCTTACGGTTCACTCAAGGTCACCCAGTACGAGGGAGGATGGGGACCCCACCCCTACTCAGACTAACCTGTTTTTTGTTACACCTGATCCATAGAGGGAATGAGGGGGGTGTGACTGGCTCTCACCCGTGTTTATTATACAATAAATTCATTTTTTTTACTTAAATATACTGTCATACTACTACTGTATAAATGAACATATCCATACCACTATATACAACAGTTAACTCCAGTTTTCCACCGTTTTCTCGACCACTACTACTCTCTCCCCAGATGACCTAATATGGAGTGGCACTATGTGGCACCCCGCTTCTGATTTCCTTATCTGATTTACATACATGGGTGGCATGGGAAGGCACTTTCCCATCTACTGACTTTCTCAGTTAGATCTTTAATTATCGTCCGACAAGTATTCTTATCATTAAGAAGCTCTTCCATTATATTAACGTAGTCTCGTTCATGATGAACACCTCATTAGATTTATCAGTCAGTTATTTGCAAATCTCAAATTTTTTTTAATGTTTTTAACACTAATGAATCGATTCAAATACCTAGCAGTAACTCCGTTTAGTAAGGAACTATAATTTATATATACACCCCCTTTGTATATATTAATCTCCTTCAGCCAATCATAATCCTAACACAGAATCATCTATAGACACCTCCAGTCTTCCAGTCACAACCCATGTTCAGCTTTCCAAAGAAAGCTCCATTCAGCCAATCCCAATTCTCTCTTTATCTCGAGTAACTTTCCCCCCAACCAATCACACTTGAGCATAAGGCTCAAGACATCTTCATTATGAATAATGTAAAAACTTTCAGCGATCACGAGCTCTAATGGTTCCTCAGCACCCATGACCATTATTCCTGGCGTCATTTCCCTTAAAAGCGCCCTGATGTAACGACATCCTATTAACCATTTCTCTCCCATAGTGCCTTATGGAACATTTTTAGGTCCCCGGGACTCACGGAAAAAGTGTTTACAACAATATAATGATATTTTCTGTCTCTGAAATTAAAATGATTTTGATTATTATTGTTATGTGGTAATTGTGATATAGAGAAGGATATGAGATATTACAATATTTCTGTGGTTATTACTTGCTTCCGCTCCTTGCTTTTTTTCTTGTCCAGAGCGAAGGATTCAGAACCCCTCTATGTATTGACTTAGAACCTTAATCGATTATGTATTGTCCTCAAACTAAGCTTCCTAGCGGCACCTGGCAGCGTTGTGTCCCTTGTGAAGTGGAAAGATGAAGGAGGGTGAGAGCTGATCCATTCTTCTACTTCAGGGAGAGTTTCTTTCTTTCCTCTTTCTCCGTCTATTTACTCTCTTCGGAAGGTCTCCGTCTCTTTAACTTTTCAGGGAGACTATGCCTTTTTTCTCTAGTTTGACTGCATCCTTTTCTTGTCAAGGGACCTTCGATTCTCTCTCTCTCTCTCTCTCTCTTCAAAGTGTCTGTGCCTTGGTATTATGTCGTGAGAGCGAAGAAAATAGAACTTCAAGTGAAATTCCTCACTTGAAATTGCAGATCCAGAGAGATTTACTGCAGCCATTTTCTTTTTATAATTTAGGTTCTTTCACTACGTTTTCGATATCATAAAATTTAGCAAATTTTACTTCACGACTTTTCAGACTTAATTTATCAGACATTTGCATAGATCGATGATTTAGAGTTAAATAGGCAAAGGATTTTAAAATTATTTTAATCTAAATCATTTAATAATGTTTCATCGAGATGTTGTGATTTCAACTTCCATTCAGCATTATGAAAATAAAAGTATCGAATGCCAACAAAATTATTACTAAGTTAATCAGTTAATGCACCAACCTGTCAATCAGTCTACCCGCTTATCAATCAGTCTAACAATCTGCCAGTCTGTCTACCAGCCTATCAGCCAAATTTTGTTTCTTCATCGTTTTCAAATGTATATGTAACATCATGGACAAATGTTTATGTATCACCATGGATTAATGTTTGTGTAATAAGAAAGGCTAATGTGTATGTAATACCATAGACCAATGTTTATGCAATACCATGGAGCAATGTTTATGTAATTCCAAAGACAATGTTTAAGTAATACCATAGAATCTCTTCAACTCTACAGTATTCAACCCTCTAGATTTAAAGGCGGGTTAAGTCTGGATCAAAGATTATCTAAACTCCTCCTTTAAATTCTACAGCCGTCACCTCTCCAAACCTCTCCATGCTCTCTTCCTCCAGAACTCACCAGACTCCCTCTAATACTCTCTGACCAACCAGGAGCAGGCAAATATGTTAAGAAGCACGAATGCCCAATTGAAAAACTTTCAAGCAAATTTGGCAGAATGCGAGGAAAAAAAACTTAACCAAATTTTTCGAGAACGCCTCGAAATAGAACACAATGAACCGACTCCTTACTTCAATACCTACTCCCTCCTCATTCTCCAAAACTTGAAGTGAAAGTATTGATTCCCGAGACTCGAACGCGGGCCCAAGCTACAGCTAAAACTCTCTCACGCAGAACTCTCCTCTCTCATAAAGAACTCTCCTCTCTCACACAGAACTCTCCTCTCTCACACAAAACTCTCTTCTCTCTCTCACAAAACTCTCTCTCTCTCTCTCTCTCTCTCTCTCTCTCTCTCTCTCTCTCTCTCTCTCTCTCTCTCTCTCTCTCTCTCTCTCTCTCTAGAGCGACGGTCTCGCATCATGCAGGTCAGCGTTCAATCCCCGACAACTCCGCTATGGTGACCATATGTACAACCCTGCCTTTCTCCTGGTAATTATCTTACGTAGCGACCTTTCTAGATTATTACGAGAAAGATAGTCACGATGAAAAACAATCATTGACACATGTGTCCGCTCTTCACCTCTACTGTTATACTCTTATGAACAAGGATACATGTATTATGTCTAAGTCAGGAGATACAGGTGAAAATTTATTCCCTAAAGCTGTTGAGATTGTGCACAATTTTCTGAAAAACACTCTTCTTCCCAACGATTGTGATTGTTTTGAAATGTGTTAATAACATCTGATGGATGGATATTATCTACGTAAGTTGAAATAATTTTTTGTTGATAATTTCATAGCATTTGTTATTTGTTTAGGTCAATTGTTCCATGTAATTGAAAAGTTTTGTAAATTACAATAAATACATGTTTTGTTTGTCTACGTAAGTCCCGTCATTAAACCATTATATGGTTTTCAATATACATCTTATTTTATTCGTAAGCAGAATGTCGTTCAAGTTCTCTTTGTTTTGCACGACAACACAACCTAACCTAACCTCACCATCCAGCCTGCACCCATAACACGTTCGCACGTGGCCTAACAACACATAGTGCGCCCATGACCTGACTTAACCTGACTCCCTAGCTTGACCTCATTACCGTCATCAGCATCTAGCAAGGCAGCTTTATCTGTTACTCTCCCATCTCCTGGGCTGTCTTCATAACTCTTGACCACACTGTATCTCTTGTGAGATTTGAGAATGAACGTTCCGTATACAAGATGATTCAGAGTAAAGGTCTGTTCTTTTGCCGTGTTTTTTACGCATTAATACTGATATACAGAGTATTAATGGTGTGTATAAAACTTGCTACCACAGGTTGGTGGCTCCCCTCCACCAGCCTCTCGGGTGCCATAACTGTCAATAGGTAGGATTATATCTTTTGAGTTGTGCGTGGAGTCGACTCGAGTTCTAATCCACACTCTGTCCCTAAGGTTTTTTCACAAATATGCCGGTATTGCGAGCTCTTTGATCGCAAGATTAGATCCTTGTAATTAGATTCCTTCTTATATATGAGGATTAGAGGAAAATCAGGTCTCTTTGCTTCCTTTTTTTAGGGGGGGGGAGGGGTTTACTTTTTCCGATTCTCTTCTTCTCTTCTCCCTATTAAGACTCATGGTTCATTGTTCGAGGCTCCTGCCTCCGCCGCCCTCTAAGGTGTTCATCGCCTTTGGCAGCTCATCTATCCTTTATTCGCTCTTCATAGTCATGTGTCTGAACTTGTTTTTTGAGATCATAATTAAATGCATTTCTTTCATGGGCGACATCATATGATTATTTAAAGTTTCTCTGAAAATCAGGATCTGATACACCGGCAATGTGGACACATGAGTTTATTCACAGACACTAACACTTCACTCAGTGACTCTCAAACATATTGGCACACTTCATTCAAGGACTCATAGACACATTTGTGCCCTTTCACATTTCACACAAGAGCTCCTAGACACACAGGCACAGACACACAGGATGTAACCCACAACACTTCCCTGATTCCCAGGTTCACATTATACTGCTAGGCGAACTATGGCATGAGGTGAAAGGAAACTGTGCCGCCCAAACGTCTCGCTCTACCCGGGAACCGGACCAATGACCTTTCGGGTCATGAGCCAACAGCGCTGACCAGCACGCTGCAGGATCTTGCTGGCATCCCTGATGATTCCCGAGGTGATGTAATGCATTTGTACACAACACAATTCAACATTAAATCGTATTGCATTTTTCCTGCCTTGCCTCTCTCTGTATATATAAATATCATTCTTCGTGCTCGCCTTATTTGAGAGTGGCTTTGTNATGATGACAAACAAGGCATGCATAGATGACTGCAGAAGGCAGCAACACTAGCCCACGAATGAGAGCGAAGCTGCTGGTCATGGGGGACCTAAATCATGGAGAGATAAATTGGGAATCAAGGAATCCCCATGGGGGGACGAAACGTGGGGAGCAAAATTAGTAGATGTTATAGACAGGAATTTCCTAACACAGCATGTGAAGGAAGACACAAGGGAAAGAGGAGGAGATGCACCGAGCCTATTAGACCTGATTTTCACCCAGAACGTAGAAGATATCGAGAATTTGGAGCATGAAATACCTCTAGGGGCCAGTGACCATTGTGTCCTAGTCTTTGACTACATGATGGAATTCAAACTTGTGACGATGGGACAAGAGATCTGGGAAAGGAGAGTTGACTACAGGAAAGGGGACTATAGGAGGATAAGGGACTATCTGGGAGAAGTGCAGTGGGAGGAAGAAATTAGAGGAAAAACAGTCCAAGATATGATGGACCTAGTCATACAGAAATGCCAAGAGGCCGAAGAGAGATTTATACCAACAGTAAAGGGAAAAAATAAGAAGGAATATAATAACCCTTGGTTTAATAGACAGTGTCAGGAAGCAAAAATGGCCAGCAGGCGGGAGTGGAGGAAATACAGAAGACAAAGGACAGAGGACAACAGGATCAGATGCAACAGAGCTAGGAACGATTACATAACATCAGACGAACATCGGAAAGGGACTATGAGAACGATATTGCAATCAAAGCGAAAAAACAACCTAAGCTACTACACAGTCATATAAGAAGAAAAATGTCGGTGAACGACCAAGTGACAAGACTAAGGAAGGCAGAGGGGACATATACTGAAAGTGACAAGGAAATCTGTGAGGCACTGAATGCCAGTTTCCATGGAGTGTTCACTACCGAGCCCGAGCAGCTCCCATTGTTGGAAGGGGTTACCCTAGATGAAAGACTATCAGATATAGAGGTGACAGTGGAGGAGGTAATGAAACAGTTGACAACTCTAGATGCATCTAAAGCAGTAGGACCAGACAAAGTATCACCGTGGATACTAAGAGAAGCAGCGCAACTCCTCAGCGTGCCTCTGGCAATGATCTTTAACGAGTCACTTATGTCGGGAGAATTGCCCAGTTGCTGGAAGAAGGCAAATGTCGTGCCGATCTTCAAGAAAGGCGATAGGGAGGAGGCACTTAACTATAGACCTGTATCACTGACAAGCATCCCCTGTAAAATACTGGAAAGAATAATTAGGCTACGACTGGTTGCACACCTGGAGAACATTAGGTTTGTGAACAAGCATCAACATGGGTTCTGGACAGGGAAATCGTGCCTAACAAACCTTCTGGAATTCTATGATAAAATAACGAGGATAAGACAGGACAGAGAAGGTTGGGCAGACTGCATATTTCTGGACTGCCAAAAAGCCTTTGATACAGTACCGCACATGAGACTGCTATTCAAACTCGAGAGGCAGGCGGGGGTAGGGGGAAAGGTCCTAGCATGGATAAGGAACTACCTAACAGGAAGGAGCCAAAGAGTTACGGTAAGGGGCGAGAAGTCGGACTGGCGAACAGTAACAAGTGGAGTACCACAAGGATCGGTGCTGGGACCAATTCTATTTCTTGTATATGTTAACGACATGTTTACGGGTGTAGAGTCCTACATGTCGATGTTTGCGGATGACGCAAAGTTGATGAGAAGAGTTGTGACAGATGAGGATTGCAGGATCCTCCAAGAGGACCTGAACAGGTTGCAGAGATGGTCAGAGAAATGGCTACTGGAATTCAACACGAGCAAATGTAAAGTTATGGAAATGGGACTAGGAGATAGGAGACCAAAGGGACAGTACACAATGAAGGGGAACAGCCTACCTGTGACGACGCGCGAAAGAGACCTGGGTGTGGACGTAACACCTAATCTATCTCCTGAGGCACATATAAATAGGATAACGACAGCAGCGTACTCTACACTGGCAAAAGTTAGAACATCATTCAGAAACCTAAGTAAGGAGGCATTTAGGGCTCTTTACACTGCCTACGTGAGGCCAGTCTTAGAGTATGCCGCCTCATCATGGAGTCCCCATCTAAAGAAGCACATAATGAAACTGGAAAAGGTTCAGAGGTTTGCAACGAGACTCGTCCCAGAGCTACGAGGGATGGGGTATGAGGAGCGCCTGGGGGAACTATGCCTTACGACACTAGAAAGAAGAAGGGAGAGGGGGACATGATAGGAACGTATAAAATACTCAGAGGGATTGACAGAGTGGACATAGACGAAATGTTCACACGGAATAGTAACAGAACGAGGGGACATGGATGGAAGTTAGAAACTCAGATGAGTCACAGAGATGTTAGGAATTTTTCTTTTAGCGTGAGAGTAGTGGGAAAATGGAATGCACTTAAGGAACAGGTTGTGGAAGCCAATACTATTCATAATTTTAAACCAGGTATGATAGGGAAATGGGATAGGAGTCATTGCTGTAAACAACTGATGCTCGAAAGGCGGGATCCAAGAGTCAATGCTCGATCCTGCAGACACATATAGGTGAGTACATATAGGTGAGTACACACACACACACACACTCACTCACACACACACTCTCACACACACACTCACACACACACACACACACACACACACACACACACACACACACACACACACACACACACACACACACACACACACACACACACACACTCACTCACACACTCTCACTCACTCACCTCTCACTCATCTCACTCTATATCATATATATATATATATATATATATATATATATATATATATATATATATATATATATATATATATATATATATATATATATATATATATATATATATGCAACCACCCATAGGTAATAGAACCATTTATAGGGGAAATATGGAAGGGTGTACTTCTGTCTCAAGCGAGCAACTTAATATTTTCCGCCATCCGGCAAGAATATTTGTGGCTGGATTCAGTAATTCTGGCAAGACTACCCTCGTAGGAAATGTATGTGTTAAATACCACGGAAATTCTCAAAAATTGTAGTGTCAACTGCAAATAATACAGAACATCCTCTTTCAAACATTCCCTCTCTACGAAACAAGGTTACTCTCTCCCAGGAGCTGATTAACCCATTAGAGTATAAAGATCCTTTTTCGAATGAGTCAGTTTTGTATATAATTGATGACTTATACCTGGAAGCCATACAAAGTCCAATTATTGCCAATATCTTCACCCGAGGGAGACACAGTAATATTTCTGTAATTCTAATTAGTCAAAATTTGTTTCCCCAGGGGAAATATGCCAGGACAATAACTCTGAATTGTTCCCATTATATATTAATGAAGCAGAGAGACATAACCCAACTTGAAATTTTAAGTGGGCAGTTATATGGTCGAAAAACTATTAATAATTTCGTTGAAATATACCGTCGGGCAATATCCCAGAGAGAGTATGGCTATTTATTGGTCGATCTGACAGTTCCTGAGCCATTGCAACTACGAACGAACATTGCCAATGAAGACCAGTGTGAAATTGTTTATCAAAAGTAATAATAAAAATGTCTCTAACGACACAGAAACGGTCAATTCTTACCACCATCTATAATGACATTTCCAGCTTGGGTGGTTTCACAGGATCAATTCAAAAATTGTATAAGGCTGCCAGACTTAAAGACTCCAACATCAGTATTGCAGATGTTAAGGAGTTTCTTCGTGGAGAGCGATCTTTCACCTTACATAGGGGAAATTTAGTTAGGTTCCCCCGCCGGAAAATATTAGCTCCTAAGCCCCGTACCATAATTGCTTGTGACCTGGGGGACTTTTGTAGTTTACAAAAATACAATAATGGTGTTAAATATATTTTAATTTGTGTTGATGTTTATTCCCGCCTAATGCAGACTCAATCTTTAAAAACAAAAAATTCGAGTGATGTGTTAGTCGCCCTAAGGAAGATATTAGAGGAAACTCCTCAGTTTCTCGGTGTAAGGCGGATATTCACTGACCGAGGAAAAGAATTTTACAACAGGTCAGTTCAAAATTATTTGAATAAGAAAAATATTAAACTATATAGTGTATTTTCGGAAATGAAATCTAGCATAGTGGAACGTGCCATCAAAACTCTAAAACATAAACTGTATCGTTATATGACCCAAGCTAATTCATTAAAATACATTCACATCTTACCGTCCGCTGTAGATGTGTACAACAACACATTCCACAGGACACTGAAAAATACTCCACTTGCCATTCATAAATTGCAAAATATTGAAGATATACGAAGACAGTTTAAGGTCATGTATTTAAACAATGACTCCCCCATAACTCCCATCAGTCCTCAGCTGCACCTTGGGCAGCATGTACGATTGGCTAAACGTAGGAATATATTTCACAAAGGCTTTTGGCCCCAAAATACAGAAGAAATATTTCTAGTGTCACATATTGACAGATCACATCCAATCCCAACCTATAAAATCAAAGATTTAAACAACGAGGTGGTCAGTGGTATGTTTTATGAGCAAGAATTGATCCCAACAACCCTTCCAGAGTATTTTCCTATAACGATATTACGGAGTAGGAAAACATCGAAAGGACACAGAGAATATTTCGTCAAGTGGAGAGGGTACCCAGATTCTGCCAATAGTTGGATTAGTGGTCAAGACATTGCCAAATTTAACAAAAAATGACAGTTCAACAGGACTCTCTCGTAGAGAAACATCACCAACTGTTATTTTTACTAAACAATTTATCGCCCAAGAAGCGGAATAAACTAATCAAGGCTCTAAAACGACAGGAAATTGAATCAATTTGTGAAATTTTTGCCAATTTTCTGAAACGAAACATCCCGGTTCAACCACAAATAATTAATGGCTTACAGAGGTATCAGAATGACATTCGTTCTGTAGCTCGTAAGAAAACTCCTCTCTACAAGAAGAAAAACATCTTAACCTCCAGACGAGGTGGAGCTATATTGGCAGCTCTGCTACCTTTGGCTGTATCATTAATTTCCTCCCTAATAAGGTAATTACGTAAATAAGTAACGAGAGGAAAAAAATGGTGAAGGAATATTGTCTGGTACCACGATTCATAGCTGAAAAATATTTATTTAATAAAAACAAGAACACATCACCGCCTCTTAATGAGGAAGGGCTGTCCTCCCCCAGTGGAGAAAGTAAGTCCTTCTCTTTAAAAAACGAAAGCAATAGTGTTGGCGGTAGCTGTAACCACTCCAGCTGTGACTCTATCGACGGTGGTGGGGGGAGTGGACGCTCTCTCCTCTCACCTGACAACAAGAAGATGTGACCAACGTTGCCACACAAGCTCCTCCAGACGGGCAGGCTTACTCAGACGACCATTAAATGACATTGGTCCTACCGCCGCCGCCGCCGCCGCCGCGGGCCCGTCCTTTAAACAAAAAACGCGGCGCGGGCGCGCCCCTTTTTTTTTTTTAAAAAAAAGAGAAGGGAACATTCCATTCTACCGCCCGAAATGCGTGTAATTGTTGCTGGACACACTCCCCATAAAGCCATCATCACGAGTCAAAATCCAAGTCTGGATAACTTAATAAATGTGAATTTTAAAATTGAGGAAATTCCTCATGTCAAAACATTATTGAACATGTTTGAACAAAACAGCCAACAGGTGATATGGGATTCCCATGGAAATTTATTAAAACCTGTGCGAAATTTAAATATTTTAGATATAATTAAGACTTTAGCCTTTACTAAAGGACAGTTTAGGACAGCTGACAAGGAGGATGTAAGGATTTTACTGAAGGTAGCTGGCATAGAGCCGACCTTCATACGTAATTATCGTGCCAGATCACAGTTAAAAGGGGGGAGGGGCATCCATAGGAGACCCCATTGGGACCCATATTGAAGACCTATATGAACCACTCCTTAATCGTCATTATAGTCAGTTGTGTGTTCACCATGGAGCAAGCTTCCAACCCCCCTCCTCCTGCAACTGTGGAAGACAAATCTCCTCTATTGAAGAAGTTGGTTGCTACTCAACGGTACTACAAGTATGTCGAACACAAAAGTAGATTGATATACGCATTGTGGGATTGTTACGACCGCCTTGTGTTGAGTGCTCCCCCAGAACGATTTTTTAAGTCATTTGGGGAAACGGTGAAACGTTATGAAGAATATTCATCCCAGGAAATCCAGACGGAGATATGGCAAATGGAAAAATTAATCTTCCAACATCGGGACCAGGTTACAGCCTTCGAGTCTGGGCGGAGTGTCTATGGGCTTATAAGGTGAGGAATGTGGACTCTACCCCATCACCCCTACTTTCCTCCCCCTCCAGGATGGGGAACGCAGGTGTATTTAAAGGCCTCCCACCGTCGCTCCTGGTCACTGTAGCTATCGTTGTCGAGAACCTCCCCACACTCGCCCTCAGCCATGTCCTTGTCGTCCATAAAGTCGATAGACAGCGACATCACCGACACCCACGCCTTCGGGGTTGGCGATGTTATTGTGTACGACCTCCCCGCTGCCATTGTGCGCCCTTATGGGCTGGCAAATGTGATCTGGAAAACTTTCACATACGCCCGTGTGGAACGTGTTGGTCTGACTAATGTCAACAGGGCCACAATTCGTTATCGGTCTACCCCAGGGGACATTGAAGTGAAGATAGCCCCCCTACCCTCCGACGGGCAAGATATGGTCGAAGAACCTATCTTATACTTCAGACCCACCATCGTGGCGCTAATTTCTGCATTCGGTGCAGGAGCACCCTTCGAGTCCAACCCTATAGCCCAAGAACAAGTACAGACTTCGGCTGACACACACTACATCACCAACGTCACCCTGGATACAGCCAGAAATAGACTTTTCTGGCTTAAAGAAGCCCTAAGGAAGGTGGGCAACCTTATAATAAGAAGCCCAACCATGTTTCGACTGGTGGTGCCCCATGGGTTAGGGGCTTCCCGTGATGGTATGGACAACTGGCACAAGGACATCGGACCCATGGTGATCTCTCTCCACCGTGAATTGAGCAAGCATAACAAAGAGCTTGTCATATTGAAACGCCCCACACCTGTTACCCCATCAATGGCACCCCTCCCGATCGATGACCCCAGAGGAGAGGGGGATAGTACAACTATCACCCTGGACGCTGTGGAGGAGGAGGGGGTCTCCACCCCAGGAACCTCTTCTCGTTCTACACACCCAGCACCACCGGCTACCCCCAGGAAGAAGAGACATCTACAGGAATATACATCCAGCGCCACTACCACTGCCCCTCCACCTCCCCCCACATCATCTGGTACGGTCAAACGCCGCATCGAAACAACTATCGACATCGATCCCCGACCGAATCACCGTATCGAGTCCATCCTCGATGGAGAGTCACAGGAAATATTCCTGTTATCCTCTCCCCCGAAAAAACAACGGAAGCTGTAACCACCCCCAGGGGAGAAGAAGAGGTGGTAGCACCACCAACAGTAACAGCAGCAGCAGCAGTTGCATCATCTACAACAGCTCCTGTGGTGATGGTTGTAGCAGTAACAGCACTAGTTGAGGTAGCAGCGGTAGTAGTAGTAGCGGTGTCGGTGGTACGAACAGCTTCAGCAGCAGCAGCAGCAGCAGCAGCAGCAGCAGCAGCGACAACAGCAACAGTGGCAGCACCACTACCGTCAGCAGTAGCAGTTGCATCATCTACAACAGCTCCCGCGGTGGTGACAGCAGCGGCAGCAGAGGTGTCGACAGTAGCAACAACGACAGCAGCAGCAGCAGCAGCAGCAGCTGTTCTTTTAAAGTAATTTTTTGTTGTGGGGCTCTTTCCCCTGTTGTAGTTTCTTTTAAAACAAATATTTCCTTTTGTACTTTAATAAAATAAAATATAAGTAGTGTTGTTTTATTTCCCTCAATCAGTTCTTAAGTGCACAATGGCCGAGGAACATTACGTATATCTTACCAGCCTCGACCAAGGAGATTTATACAACAACACAAGTTCGGCATTTACAAACACCATCCCTACACTACATTTAAACCCTTCCATAAAACATGAGGTAGCTTTAGTCAACATACTTCTACCCAGACGAATTAACGCCATAATTAAGGATGAGGGGGAGTCTGCCATAGATATCTATGCTACTTTTAAACGTGGAACTCTTTCTAAAAGTCCAGAACATCTAATTTACACCTTCCTCCCCAAAACCAACATATTATCGAGAAACATCAAATACATTACAGAAGAGATTAGCCGGCAAATAATCACTGACATGAAACTAAGTTTCAGGAGTGATTTCAAAATATACTTCCCAAATACAGAACCAATCCTCACCTATGACCAATCTTTAGAGCGTGTATTACTAGCTTCAACTCTTAATAATGAAGGTACTGGCTCGTTATATTCTCTCAGTCTTCAATTTAAACACAGAATAGCTAATGTACTTGGTTTTGACAGCGCTCGCAAATACACCATTTATCGGGCAAAAACAGATGACATTACAACAGCCTCCAAGGTTGTGGCCTCATTCCCTCCAGACAATGACGGGGGTTGTGATTATTTACTCATCTATAGTGACGTCATCGAGCCGGACCGATATGGGGGGCAGATTGTAAATATCTTGGACGCAATCAGTTATCATGACTCATATTCTAGAGGGGCTCATCCCCTAGTGTACAAGGCATTAAATACTAACACGTTGGAGAAAGTAAGTATTAAAATAACAGATCAGTTTGGGCGAATGGTTAGTTTTGAAGATGGAAGGTCGGTTACGGCAGTCTTGCATATCCGTCCTAAAAGTATAGCAATATAAACTATATATATATATATATATATATATATATATAGAAGTGTTTACCACAACTTTCGGTTATTGTACGAAGAGGTGTCGGTATGCGAGTACCGTTCATCCCCCCCTCTCAGAGGGAGTTTGGGGAGATCTTCCTCCCCCCCTCTAGGAGACATGGGATGAGAGGGGGGCGATGAATGACATACGCACATTCCAAGCACCTTATCTCAGATCTGGCGGTGGTTTTTTTGGAACCTTGGCTGGCTTGGCTCGACGGGCCATACCATTTTTCATGAAAGCTGTAACACCGAGCGCAATCGATTTTGGGAAAAATGTTCTTGGTGATTTAACTAGTGGTAAACGGGATGTAAAGAGTGCTCTGAGAACTCACGGTATTGATGCTCTTAAAACTGTGGGAAAGAAACTGGTAACAGGTGGGAAAATTAAACGACTCTCTAGGAGAATAAAAAATAAAAAAAAAAATAAAAAATGTAAACGAGGTCTTGGGTATAAAAATGACGTATTTTCCCTAACGTAAGCAGTCACACTTTACCTTTTCGGGGGGGATCATGGCGGGGGCTAGTGGAGCTGGGATGAAAATTCCATTAGAATATTATAGCTCCAGTATTATTGACCAATTTCCTAGAAGTAACAGAATACGTAATGTGGAAAGTTCAATTGCCTCTACACAGCAAATAGACATTCTACCTGTCAACCTCCCCATTAATCAACGCTTGCGGGATAATTACTTAGAATTCCGCATCCCCGGAACCCAGGGCGCCTTCTTAGATCTAGCTAATATTGTTATAGACTTTAAGGTATCTTTAACGAAAGATGACGATACCACAAAATTGGAAGAGGATGACTATGTGGAATTTGTGAATGGCTTGTCAAATACCATGTTTAAAGGTGCCCAGGTGTTTTTAGGAGAGCAGGTAGTTGAAACAAATTCTAATTTTAATTATTGGTCGTCCTTGAAATCTGGCAACTTGCGTATGGAGCTTGAATTTGGTAGTGGTGTTACATATAACAGACTGGTTTTACTGTTTGGGGAAACGACAGGAGTACTATCCATCGATGGACAAAGAACTGTTCTATGTGACGTGCGAGCTTAAAAAACATAATGAATTGTTATGATATAAATATTAATTTAAAAAATAATCTAGGGGATCGAGTCGTATACCTAGGGTGTTACAACGCGGACGAGATTGAATATTTAAATATCTCGTCAAGAAAACCTATCGTCTTCATAAGTAATATTTTACCTCACACAGTAGATTAACCATGGGTCATTGGGTAGCTATTTATGTTGATAAAGTTAAACGCCGAATGTTTTTTTTCGATAGTTATGCAATGTCGGTGGTTACTTACGGACATTATTTTCAAGGATTTATTAAAACTAACAAAATAACAGAGGTGTATGGAATGTGGTACAGACTCCAAAGCGATTTTACTCTCGCTTGTGGGCTCTATTGCATCATGTTTGTTAACAGAATAAGTCATCTGGGGTTGCCTTCATCGGTACATTACTTCCATAAAGTATTTTCCAGCGTTACTTTAAAATTAAACGATAAGCGAGCCCTCGCTTATGCGAGACGATATTTTCTATGAAACAACATTGTGTTAGGACATTTTGTAGAGGAGTAGGGGTGGTTCTTATAGGTGGTGTAGAGAATATTTTTGTTAGCTAGGCAACCTACCTAATAGGAAGTACGGTCTATAAAAACACCTCCCACCCACAACCTCTCCAGAAGACAAAACAACCTCAAACATCCTACAATGGAAGGTGTCTCCCCCCAAACAACTACAGGGAAGATTGAAGTCCTTGAGGGATCTGGTTAGTATTACCCTCACTTTCTGGTAAAGATTTTTTTTTCCCACAATAAAAAGTTTGTACATCCTCTATTTTACATTCTTATTTTCCCCCAGTACAATTCTTGGGACCGGTCCACTTTTGTAAAGTAGTAATTCTACAAGGGAGATCTCCCCCAACCAAGATGCTGTTACGTAGTCTACTTGACAATACCTGCTGTAGAGGACTCAAGGTCGCCCCTGCAGGGAGAGAGGTATGTACTAGCCATTCTTAGAAGGAAATAAAATATTTTTCTAATAAAAACATATGAAGCTATAAAAACCCTTTTAACCAGCATAAATTATTTTCCACATCTCTTTCCAGAACACTTCAGATGTGACTGGTGGGGAAACTCATCCAAAAGGCCACCACCCAACTCACCCCTCACCCCAAGAGAGGGGTGGGGGTCAAGGCCTTCCCCCACTCACCACAGACGGGGAGACGTCAGAATTCTACTCAGATGAGGATGGGGAGGTTGGGGGGGGGGGGAGTGAGGAATAAGAGAGAGGGACCCATAACTACAATAACTATTATAATTAACTTCTATACATCATTGTTGTGATTTTACCTAATAAGCATTAATAAATTCTTTGATTTTTAATACTCCTTAAATGCTCTTATATATAAGAACCCACACGAGTCCACCGGGTGAAGTCAAGGCCATTAGGTGCAAGGAAGGGTACGACCGACCACCCAAGGTAACCAAGTACGATATGGGTCTGATCAATATATATATGTATATAGTCCTGGAGGGATCGTTCAGTCTTGAACGATTATATATATATCTAAATACTATATGTGTGTCAGGAGGGCGTTGTCCCTCTTACGGTTCACTCAAGGTCACCCAGTACGAGGGAGGGTGAGGACCCCACCCTTACTCAGACTAACCTGTTTTTTGTTACACCCGACCCATAGAGGGAATGAGGAGGGTGTGACTGGCTCTCACCAGTGTTTATTATACAATAAATTCATTTTTTTTACTTAAATATACTGTCATACTACTACTGTATAAATGAACATATCCATACCACTATATACAACAGTTAACTCCAGTTTTCCACCGTTTTCTCGACCACTACTACTCTTCCCCAGATGACCTAATATGGAGTGGCACTATGTGGCACCCCGCTTCTGATTTCCTTATCTGATTTACATACATGGGTGGCATGGGAAGGCACTTTCCCATCTACTGACGCTTCTGATCGGCTTGCCAGGCCCATCCACATCACTGCATTATTTGTGGAGATGGTCACCCTGCTTGTTAAAAATCTTATATTTATTCAAAGTTGAAACAAGCGATTTTTTTTTAAATCTTAAGGTTAGTAA
>WNGS01167372.1:25924158-25936968 GCA_020271785.1 Procambarus virginalis | reverse complement strand
AAGTGTCGTAACGCACACGCTTTTCATAATATTACGTAGTGTCGTCATGATGACCCTGTCCGGCGACAGAAATTTAGTTGAGCAGTCCTACCCAGGAATGATGCACGGCAGTGTGCCAGGAAGGCCCGCATAGTTGATCACTTTTCGATACTAAACTCATACACGTTGCGGGGGTCGGAAAGCCCATGTGACGCCAGCTGGTCATTGAGTATCTGATCGCCGACGTGTGAACTCAGTTGTGTGCGTCAACATTAAGTTACAAGCGGGAGTCACTGTGACGTGTGAGTATTTTTGTACCAGTTCAAGTGTAGTGAGGGGGTTTGGGGTTAACGGTTGTAGGCTTGACCCCCATCACGTGTCACCCTCGTGAGATGGGGTAACGTCACCGAGGAAGGAGCACATGCTCTTAGCCAAAGGTCCGGCCCTCAGGAACGATTCGACGGTGATGGTCAAGCGGCTCCGACGGCACACTGCATGCTACCGTGGCGTCTTTGGCGAAAAAAGTTCATCTTACCATGGACGTGCTTGTAGAGGACGGACGTCCGCGTGCTAATGGCCAGGCACGGGAACACATTCACCCTGCACCGTCACTACAGTCAACTACCGCTCGTCGTGCCTTCTACCTGGCATTGGGAGTACCAAGAACTCCAGTGTGTGAGGAGTTTGGAGGGGGGGGAGGGATGCGACGATTATGGAAGTGAAATTTCAATGATCACCTAGCCGCGTGATTGGGACCGCCATCCCAGAGTAACGGACTGGTGAGGATGTTATCAGCATGCCGTGTTAGTGTCTCATCAGTCTCTATTGTACCGTAGCTTCAAGGCACCTGGGAGAGCCGATCTGAGAGGTTTCAGTGTTGTTGGAAACCTTAAATTCATAATTCTGGGGAATTAGCAGTGAGCAGTGAAGAACTCAGTCATTCTCAAGTGTACCACCGTGCACCCGTATCAGTTCGTACAATTATGTACAGCGACATAGGGCAGGCCCGTTGGGTTTGTTTTTGTTATTAACCAGTCCCTAGCCTATGTGTAATTTATTTTTTAATTATGGATTTTACAGCACATACACAAATTCATATAAAAACAAGACAAGTACATTAGCAAACAGAAACAAAACAAAACAATACACAACACAAGCCAGATACGGCCGACAGCACACGGACAACAAATTACAACACGAGAAATGCAAGAGTATACATCAAAAGCAGAGAAAGCATGTCAAACAAGCAAGCACTAGTAACTTACCAACAGCACAAACAGCAATGAAACAAAACAAACATCACGATGTATAACATGACAAACCATACACCCCCCCCCCACATGAAAAACCACAATAAACAACAAAAACACAAAATACAAAAGAGCACAACAGGAATGCAAGCATAAAACACAAAGCTGCAATTTAATCACAGACTAAGAGCATGATAAAAACACTCACAAACCAAACCAACCGCCTCGCAACAAAAAAACAAAAAAAGGGAGAGGGCCAAAGATACAAATAATAATAAGCCATGCATATAGATGCCAAATCATAGAACGAAACACCTAATTACGAACATACACAACAACACAACAAGCACCGCCTAGCAGGACCAAGAACAAAATACATCATAAAGGACATCATGAACAATAGAACCAAGAAAATCGTCACAGCACACAAAGGCCAAAACAATATATAATCTAATTATCAAAAAAATAATTTAACAATAATAATAAAACCAAAATAAAAATAAAAACAAAAGACAACACAGTCTAGCAATGATAAGTAGAACACACATGGCAAAATAACTACCAAAAGCAAATACATGAATAAAAACGCCCTCCCCAAAACACCGGCCTCGCAACACAGAAGGGAGAGGGCCCTCCCCCCCCCTAACTGGCACAGATACAATAGGGCGAAACAAAAGGTCACAGGGGCCCAACACCTACAGGAACATGAGGAAATCAGCTAACATATTGCCCGGGAACAAGACCCGAGGGGAACCGCACATGGAACGCCTCCCAAAGCAGCCATCTACCCCAAGAGGCATGACCCCTCCACCGGGGACGCCATGTTATCCGGAACCCCAGCAACAAACACCTGCAAACAGGAACCCAGACGGTGCCACTCCGGAGGCGAGTAACCACCACCCGACTCCATACACCGGGAACCTGCCCTCATCATGAAAGTCCTCCAGCCTTTCAGACCCCACAGGGATCCCGGCAACCGCGGCCTACCAGAGCCTCAAGTCGCAACCCAGCAGAAGAGAGCCGGACAGCGGCCACCACCACAGGGGCACCGAGCAGCCATGGGCACACCACCGATATACTGCAAGGAACCAGGGCTGCGCAATCCTTTGTAAGTCACTATCAGGCCATGCCCAGCACCAGCATCCACACTATCCTGGCAGCTGGAAGCTCACCACACCACTGCGGAGAGCCCCCTGGCAGGGATGGAACAGAAGGCACACGAGACACCAGGCATCAGCACCAGCAGGCACATGAAACCTCCGCACCACCCAACCGCGGAGACAACGACGCATCCGGATCCACGCTGTCAACCCCTGAAGACCCACAGTCAATGAAGTCCCCAACATCGGCCAGGCAGTAGACGAACGCCTGGTACGTTTGGGCTCTGGGGGATATCGTCAGAGCGGAAGCTGATCTAGAAACATGGGCACCACTAGCCAGACGAACCGACGCCCGACGCAGAACGACAGCAGCCTCTACCAGGGGGAACCAGACCACACACAGCAGGAGGCTCTGCAGCCACCCAGCACCCAGCACAGTAGGGACCTGTGGCGAGGTGCAGGGCCAGGGACAGCAGCCGAAGATGAGGGAGCAGACGGCAACGCCTAACAGGGAGTACCAGGAAGGCCAAGGGAGCGGCAGGGCCAGAGACAGGATCAGGAGTAACATCCGACGGCAAAACAACATCCAGAGGAGGGACAGCGACAACTGGGGGAACGTTGGGCGATGCTGGGGGAGCCTCAGCAGCGAACGGGACGCTCACCTCCTCACCCCCGGAGTCCTCCTCCAGAGGGAGCAGCAGGAAATACTCTTCACGGAACAAATTCACGGGAGCAACCAGATCAGCAGTGCACCCGGCAGCCTGATGCCCCAACAAGCCACACCGGAAACAAGTACGGGGTTGCTGGGCATAAAACACCCGCACGTAGTACCCTAACAGCCGGACGGAGGATGGAATGTCCGACCTCAGTCGCATCCCGAGAGGTACGAATGTTGGTCTTCACACCCGAATACATCCGAGAAGACAACGAGTTCATCCGCACACTGACGACGGGGCCATACCTCTGGAAGAAACGCCGGAGGAGGGTCTCAGGAAACTCCATGGGGGCGCCATGGACACTTACATATGTCACAGCACCACTGCGGTCCGAAATGGCCACAGACCCGTTGCCGTCCTGCAGCAGCAAAGTTCGCCCCTCGTACCTCCGGAGAAAATCACGGTACACTGCCTCACCCACAAGCTTTATAATCACACGGTGAGCAGTGACCAGCTCGACACCGTAGACGTCCTGGACCGGGACCCTGAGCATGTCACTCAAGACCAAGTCCACAGGAGGGTAACCTGCGCGGCTGGTTAACTCCAAACAGATGGAGTTCACCCTCACGACAGCTGGAAGATGGCCGCCCATTGTAAAAACGTTACGTCCACTCCACCAGGAACAGCAGGGAGGGTAGAGACACCCACACACCCTGCCGGCGAAAATGGCAACTACCCCAAACTGCCGGAGCAGTCAGGCGACACGTCTACACTGAACGGCAGCTCATGTGAGACCATACCCTGTAGTACCGCACCATAGGAGGGCGTGGTACCATTTCCAGCTATGTGTAATTATTGCGCTGTGTACCCTCGGCTGCCTTAGGCCGAGCGCACCGCGCCACCCTAGTCTATGTGTGTAGCCACCCCGTGGTTCAGCCACTCCATGGCCCAGCTGACCGCGTGTTTGAAGTAGTGAGGACGCCTACTTCACCACCAGATGCAGCAGAGTTGGGAGTGGTAGACGTATGTGTGTGGTGTGTGTGTGTGTGTGTGTGTGTATGTATCTACCGGCTGGTGAGATTAATGTAAGTATACTGTTTCTGTTTTGGGTACAAAACTCTGAAGCTGGTTTTGCACCCATTGTTCCGTCTAGCTATTGTCCCTGTTGACCACCTGGTGAGGTGATGGGAATTGGAAACGTGTGAGTTACCCTGTTTTGCGTCACCAGTTGAGTCCAACTGTGAGGATTGACATGTGAGAGGTCACAACAAGAGACATTCAGTTGTGTAGTTATTATAATTTTACTGTATCTCCATGAGTGGAGAAAAGTGATTTTAATTGTTTCCATTTCTCTAGTTTTTTTTTATTTTGATGTTTACATGCAAGCATGCTAATAAATTCAATAAAACAACCAAAAACCACAGACAGAAATACATGTGCAAAAAACATAAAGGACATAGGTACATAAACACAAGAAAAAAAACGCCGTCCGGAAGGGCCGACCACAAAACAACAAAATTTACAAAAACAATGTCAACAATAAGTACAAAAACAAATTTCAAATAATGAAGACACATCGGAATACAAGACAGAAGTGACACTTAAACAGTAAAAACAGAACAAGGCTACCAGCACCGTAAACACACACGGAGAGGCACCAACACGAACAAAAAACAATAATAAGAACCATAACAATAATAACAATAATAAGAACCATAAACATAATAATAATTATAAGACAGGAAATAAAAAAACAACAAAACATACATGCCAAAAGCCTGAAGGGCACTCAGCACTCCATAAACAAGCGCACAAACAGCATCATGAAACCAAAAAGAAACCACAAAACATAATAAAGGAACATACCATCCACAACCAGACACACACACACAGGAACCGGACACACACGCACACTGCACACACCGCACACAAAGAAACCCACAACTACAAACCAGAGCACGCAGGGACCGGTAAAACACACCCTCCCCACCCACTCATACACCCGACCCACACCACACAACCATGCACACTAATGGCAATAACCCACAACCCACAATACATAAAGAAAGCATGGGTCAAGCAAAAAACCAAACCCCTCGGGAGAAAGATACTTAACAGGGAAACATCCTGTTAGAGCCCTCCCAAAACAGTTACTCCTTCTCGGTGGGGCGACGACCCCCCAGCTGCCGCGGACCCGACACATACTCTGGAATCTCCAGCTCAGGCGGACACAGGTACCTCCGAAGGTCAAAGGCAGTCGCATAACGAGGCTGGGGACCACAAGCCACGCCCTCCGACGTAGCAGGCGACACCGATGAAGCGTACGCGGGCTGCCGAGACAGCCGCATTGCCGGACGCACAGGAGCAGGGGACAAACGACAAGAAGGCAACGCCTCCACCGAGACCGCAGGAGACACTGAAGATACGACCGCAGAAGGAAGAGGCGGCGAAACCGCAGTCGAGGAGCCGGGGACCGAGGCAAGAGGCACAGAATCTGCAGAGCGAGCAGTTTTTTTCAACAGCAGCACAAGGTCACCCCGCTCACCACGGACCTCAGCAGGGCGTACCACCCCCCACGAAGAACCGGAGCCATCCGAGGCAGGCGATGCACCCGAAGCAGGAACTGCAGCCACTAGATCGGAAGTGGAGGCCGAAAGACCGTCACAGGCATCCTCTGGCAAATGCACCTCCACCGCCACCGTAGTACGCACTGCAGCCGTAGCCACCCCGCTGTCGCCTGCAGACTCACAAGCGCCGAATTCGCCAACGTCCGCCCACGCAGACGACGAACGCCGGGAACGCTTAGGCACGGGCCGCACATCCTCAGACCCGGAGGTCGACTCAGACACACGCTCAATACAAGCCGGGCGAACCGACGCACGCCGCAGTACTGCAGCATCCTCAACCACACGGGGCACCAGGCCAGACACATGGGGAAGCGCCGGAACCACCTCAGCACCCAGCACAGCCGGAACAGACGTCGAGGGTGCAGGGACAGGGACAGGGCCAGATGCAGCAGAGGAAGACGGGGGATTCGAGCAGAGTGTCGGCCGAAGAATCCCAGAGACACTAGGCGGAGCAGGATGATCACCAGGCGATGGCACAACCTCCGGAGGAGAAGCCACCACCACAGGGGGCGCATCAGGCGACACAGGGGGCATATCCGCGGCCGGAGAGTCGTCCATAGCCACAGAAACCTCCTCCACAGGAAGCAGTGGAAAATCCTCCTCGCTGAAGAGGTTCACGGGTGCAGCGGCCGGCGCAGAACAGTCAGCAGCCTGATGGCCCAACAGGCCACAACGATAACACGTCCGAGGCTGGCGGGCGTAAAACACACAAACTGTGTACCCCATCAAACGCACAGAGGACGGAATATCCTCCCGGAGCCTCATGCCCAGGGTGCGAATGTTCGTCCTCACACCCTTAAGTGGGCTCGAAGATACCACATTCACCCGCACACTAACGACGGCGCCAAAACGGCCGAAGTACCGCCGGAGCAGACCCTCCGGAAATTCCAATGGAGCCCCATGCACGCTGACGTAAGTGAGGGCACCACTCCGATCAGAGATGGAAACAGTGCCCACACCATCCGGCAGAGGGAATGTCCGCCCCTCGTAGCGACAGAGAAAATCGCGGTACGCCAACTCAGCTGAGAACTTAATAATCACATGACGGGCCGTTACCAGCTCGACGCCGTATATGTTCATCACAGTAATGTCCAGCTGCTCACACACCCGCGCGATCTCCGGGTACCCAGCCCTGCAGGAAAATTCCAAGCCCACAGACTGAGCCTGCAGTATTGGTGGGAGGGGGACCCCCATCGTGCAAGTCCACGTCAGCACAGGCGAGCAAGAGACACACGCCCCCAAACGGCCAAAACTGGCAACAAGCACCAATCAGCCTGGAGCGAGCAGGGGACACGTCCGCTCGCCACGTCAGCTAGTCAGACTCTCTATTTCTCTAGTTTGTGCCGTATATGTAATTAATTACAGAGAGAATTCCTGTTCTAACAGTGAAGTGGTAATGGGAGGTTTTCCCTTGGTGATTTGATCATTTATTATTATATTTGGCCAAGCGCTTTATTATACTGTTGTATTCTGTTAAAGCTGTGAATTATTTGTGGTATAATTTACTTTGGAAAGTCTTGAGCAAGTGTTGCCGTGAGTGGCAAAGGTGTACCGTATTGTACCGTGTGGTACCGTGTGTGAACTGTAGACAAGTTGTGTCCTTGGTGAAATGCGTTGTATACTGTGAAGGATTCCGTGAGAGTTAAAGTCATTTAACGTCACTGGCAGACACAATTACTTAACGAGGTTATTGTTAAACGAACAAATCCACATGGGCTGTGACGAGAGGCCCTTGTGGATTTGTTCATTTGATGCATCACGCTATTGTGATTTCTGTGTGTAATGAGGTTATTGTTGTTTGTTGAACATCGTTGTGATTAACGTAGAGTCGTATAATTGCAACATTCACAGTGAGTTCACGCAGTGGGGGAATTGTCAATAGGAGACTAACATAGTGTTACCGAATTAACGAGCTGTTGTTAATTAAGTGGTTGATTAACGTAAGGGGTTGACCGTCCTGTTACGGTCGAAGTCAATTGCGCTGTCATTAAGCTGTTGTAATTCGTTGGACTGATAGGACCTGTCTGCGGGCAGGGGGATTAAGCACTCGTAGCTAATTAAGGAGAATTAGCAACCGCCACTTAGTGAATTTACACGGTGTTGATGTTGTTTACACAGGATGTCTTGTAGCCTTGTGTGGTAATGTAGTAGAACCCTCGTTAAGGTAATCTTGTCGTAAGACCGGAAGAGACCTGTCAGTTGGATGACAGTAGGCTTTGTCGATACACGTCCGAATTAATAGGCCATTGTATTCAATATTTAATTGGGGATTACTAACCGAATGCTTGACGTTTCAAGTGTGATGTAATTATTTGATTTATGAGTTATTGTTGCCATTTAAGTGTTGAGATACGAGTGTGTAAACGTAAATTGAATTGTTAGTGACCGCTGTAGACGATCGATTAACGTAATTGTTAAATTTAATTAGTGTAACTTTTGTTGTTATTGTCTTGAGAGACAAGTGTTAACATATGAATTTTATAGGGGTAATCATTCTTGGATCACCCGGCTTGTTACTTGCTACCTCACTGTGAAGCTGTGACAGTATTGATTGCAAGCTTGCGTCACCAGTGGGCACCAGTCTGTTCAGTTTTTTATATAAAAAAACCAAAGTACAAACACAGGGAACAAAAAACAAAGCAACATATAAAAACAAAACCATCCGGCTTACACAGGAAACAAAGCAAACACTAATGAGCAGACATAATAAACACACAGGATGTCACAGGAAAACACACAGGACACAAACAAAGAATCCACAAACAGCTTGAGAATGCACGCAATACAACAAATAATAGACATAAGGACAATAACAAAAATGTACAAGAAAAAATAACAAAAACGTACAAGAAAAAATACACAAAAAATTACACGAAAAGTACAAAAATTACAACACACGTACAGAAACTAACCACCCATAGAACAGACAGGGGATGAAATGAAAACACAATCACGGGCAGACCGACTCCGCACACAGGAGCGGAACCGGACACAAATGAGGACACCAACAAATAAACAGTAAAACCAAAAAGTACACATAAGAACAAAAATAACATAAAGCATATACAAAGAAGAAAACAATGACAAGTACATAGAAATAAACACACACACACACACCACCTCACAACATACGCCCGCCACCTCAACACACGGGGCGCGCACAAAGACAGGTAAGAAAGAACACCAAACACCCACAACCGCACACAACCACAGCACAAACACCTATACAGAACAAGGCAAAGCATAAAACAATCCGCAAATACAACAAAACAGGCCATGCAGAAGCCAAAAACAAACACCCACACCACACACAAATGCCCAACAGCAGGCACTGGGAAACAACACGCACAACACAGACAAAAACCAACCACCCGGATCACTCATATTTTTTCAGGTACTCCCGAGCCGAAAATCGTAGGCAGTAAGCATCCCAAACAAGTTGGTCCGTCTCAGGAATCGCACGTCCAGGAGTCGCAGTAGGCCAAGGCATCAAATCCGGCACGACACTGATAAAACACCGCACCCGCGGAACCCAGACGGTAGAATGGCACCAGGGTTCAGGACGCACATGGTCATCCGATTCAACATACATATTGGAACCAGAATCGTCGACCATCTCACCGGACGGGAGGATAATAGGGAAGGGTTTCTTCCGAGGAAGCCGGTCACAGGGCCGCACCCCAGGAAGCACACCAGGCTGCACAGCGGGCCGAACATCTGGCCGTCCACTAGGGCACACACTACGGTCTACACCGAGTCCCGCGGAGGGCGGCACCGCAGAGTCCCCACCAACCGAAATAGGAGCATGGAACCCCCGTCGCACATCCTTCGACAACACCACAACGAGGTTGCGGCCACCAGGGGCTACCGCCCATTGAGGAGAGCCACCAGCAGGGGGCACAGTGTCCAATACAGAAGGAACCACAGGAGGCAACACAGCGTCCTCCACAGCAGCATCATCCATCGCATCATGCTCCTCTCCCCACGTCCGGCGAGGTGACACAACCCGAGCCGAACGACGGGGCTTAAAAAGAGGCCGCTGATCGTCGGAGCTGTCACCCCCAGCAAGTGGTGCCCCAGAAGAACCAACTGCAGGTAGCCCCAAAGCCGGGGCAGCACGACCACGCAGAACAGCAGCCTCAACAACAAGGGGCAAAAAGCCACTACAATCCAAGGAGACCGGAATCGAAGAAGGAAGAGACACAGCAGGCAGAAGGGTAGACTCCAGCACACGTGAGGTAACCAGCGGGGATGACGGAACCGGCGCAGGAGAAGAGGCACGTGGGAACGAGGAAACTACCAGAGGTGACGAGGCAGAGGGCGGGGAGGGGGAGTCTCTCACACCACCACCCCGACAGCCCCGGGAAGCACATGTCCGTCTGCAGGAGAAGCAGGCACCACCCCAACAGCACCATCCAATGCCTCCACGGAAGCAACCGGCTGCGGATGCACCTCCGCAACCACTGAACGTCGAAGATCCGAAGCAGGTGCCCCAGGTCATCAGAGCGCACTGGTGGGGCATACACACCAGGGCCAGACGAAACACCTGCCGGAACCGTGGCAGGAACCACACCTGGCACCAAGACAGAGCGAGGATCCGCCGGGGACCCCTCACTCACAGACAAGCAGGGTAAGTCATCCTCCAGGAAAACTGAAGGGGCCTCAGCACGAGGAGCGTCGCAGCTGGCCGCCACGTGGCCCTCAGCGCCACACCGGAAGCAGGTTCGTGTCTGACCCTGATAAAATATCCGCAGAGAGCGCCCACGAAACGAAACCTTGGAAGGAATGGGGCGCGTGACCTGCATGACGAGTGTACGAGCGCCCAGCCGGACCCCTTTCAACCGGCCCGCATTCAAAGTGAAACACCGCGTAAACACCGACATAAGCTCTGCCTCGGGGAAGGTCACCGGCACACCGTGAACACTCACAAATGTCAAGGGCCCCAAGGGATCCGAGATCTCCAGTCACGGCCAAAGCTGGAATAGGAAGTGAGCGTGCCACAAACTCCTGGTAAAGCAGCGGCGTGGCAAACGACACCGCCACACGGGTAGGCGAGAGCTTTTCCAGCCCCAGCAGATCAGATCAGAAATCAATTCTTTTTATTACGTCAAAGAAAAAAATCTCACAAACGTCATTAGATTTATCAGTCAGTTATTTGCAAATCACATGTTTTTAATGTTTTAAACACTAATGAATCGATTCAGATAACTGGCAGTAACTCCGTTTAGTAAGGAGCTGTATATAATTAAATATATACACTACCTTTGTATATATTAATCTCCTTCAGCCAATCATAATCCTGACACAGAATCATCTATAGACACCACTAGTCTCCCAATCACAACCCATGTTCAGCCTTCCACAGAAAGCTCTATTCAGCCAATCCAAATCCTGTCTTTATCTTGGGTATCTTTTCCCCCAACCAATCACACTTGAACATATGGCTCAAGACATCTTCAATTATGAATATGTAAAAAACTTTCAGCGATCACGAGCTCTAATGGTTCCTCTGCACACATGACCATTATTCCTGGCGTCATTTCCCGTAAAAGCGCCCTGATGTAACGACATCCTATTAACCATTTCTCTCCCATAGTGCCTCATGGAACATTTCCAGGTCCCCGGGACTCAGGGAAAAAGATTTTACAACAATTCAATTATATTTTCTGTCTCTGAAATTAAAATGATTTTGATTATTATTGTTATGTGGTAATTGTGATATAGAGAAGGATTTGAGATATTAAAATATTTCTGTGGTTATTACCTCCTTCCGCTCCCTGCTTTTTTTCTTGTCCAGAGCGATGGTTTCAGAATGCTACTTTGTATTTACTGAGAACCTTAATCGCTTATGTATTGTCCTCAAACTAAGCTTCCTATCGGCACCTGGCAACGTTGTGTCCCCTGTGAAGTGGATAGATAAAGGAGGGTGAGAGCTGATCCCTTCTGCTTCAGGGAGAGTTACGCCTCTTTCTCCGTTTCCTTTTCCCTTCGGAAGGTCTCCGTCTCTTTTACTCTTCAGGGAGACTATGCCTTTTTCTCTAGTTTGTCTGCATCTTTTTCTTATCAGAGGACCTTCGGTTCTCTCTCTTCTCCCTTCCCCTCCCAACATCTGCATCTCTCTCTCTTCCAGGTGTCTGTGCCTTGGTATTATGTCGTGAGAGCGAAGAAAATAAAACTTCAACTGAAATTTCTCACTTCAAATTGCAGATCCAGAAAGATTTATTGCAGCCATTTTCTTTTATAATTTAGGTTATTTCACTACGTTTTCGATATCATAAAATTTTGCAAATTTTACTGCAACATTTATCAAACTTAATTATATTAAACATTTGCATATATCGATGATTTAGAGTTAAATAGGCAAAGGATTTTAAAATGATTTTAATATAAATCATTAAATAAGTTTCATCGAGTTGTTGTGATTCAGCATTATTAAAACATCTGTATCGAATGCCAACAAAATTATTACTAAATTAATCAGTTAATGCATCAACCTGTCAATCAAACTACCAGCTTATCAGTCAGTCTAACAGACTGTCAGTCAGTCTACCAGCCGATCAGAATTTTCGTTTCTGCATCGTCTCAATATGTATATGTAACACTATGGATAAATGTGTATGTAACACCATGGACAAATGTATATGTAACACCATGGACAAATGTTTATATAACACCATGGACAAATGTTTATGTAACACCATGGACAAATGTTTATGTAACACCATAGACAAATATATATGTAACACCATGGGCGAATGTTTATGTTATACAATGGATTAATGTTTGTGTAATAAGAACAGCTAATGTTCATGAAATACAATAGACCAATATTTATGTAATTCCATGGAACAATGTTTATGTAATTCCAGAGACAAATGATTTAAGTAATACCATAGAATCTATTCAACTCTACAGTATTCAGCCTTCTAGATTTATCCAGACTTAACCCGCCTTTGAAAGATTATCTAAACTCCTCCTCTAAATTCTACAGCCATCATTTCTCCATGCTCTCTTCCTCCAGAACTCACAAGACTCCCTCTAAAACTCTCTGACCAAACAGGCAGTCAAATATGTTAAGAGACACGAATGCCCAATTGAAAAACTTTCAAGCAAATTTGGCAGATTGCGAGAAAACAACCTTAACCAAATTTTTCGAGAAGGCCTCAAAATAAAACACAATGAACTGACTCCTTACTTA
>WNGS01167372.1:25900869-25918244 GCA_020271785.1 Procambarus virginalis | reverse complement strand
GAAAACTCACACCCCAGAAGTGACTCGAACCCATACTCCCAGGAGCAACGCAACTGGTATGTACAAGACGCCTTAAACCACTTGACCATCACGACCGGACATAATGAGGTGATAGCCTAAGCTATTTGAACCACCTCACCGCCGGCACTCGGATGGTTATCTTGGGCATAGCATTTTACCAAATCACCTCATTCTTTGGGGCACACGTGAGGAACACAAATGCGAACAAGCCTGAATGGTCCCCAGGACTATATGCGAATGAAAACTCACACCCCAGAAGTGACTCGAACCCATACTCCCAGGAGCAACGCAACTGGTATGTACAAGACGCCTTAAACCACTTGACCATCACGACCGGACATAATGAGGTGATAGCCGAAGCTATTTGAACCACCTCACCGCCGGCACTCGGATGGTTATCTTGGCATAGCATTTTACCAAATCACCTCATTCTTTGGGGCACACGTGAGGAACACAAATGCGAACAAGCCTGAATGGTCCCCAGGACTATATGCGAATGAAAACCTCACCCCCAGAAGTGACTCGAACCCATACTCCACTGGAGCAACGCAACTGGTATGTTACAAGACGCCTTAAAACCACTTGACCATCACGACCGGACATAATGAGGTGATAGCCTAAGCTATTTGAAACCACCTCACCGCCGGCACTCGGATGGTTATCTTGGGCATAGCATTTTACCAAATCACCTCATTCTTTGGGGCACATGGAGTATGGGTTCGAGTCACTTCTGGGGTGTGAGTTTTCATTCGCATATAGTCCTGGGGACCATTCAGGCTTGTTCGCATTTGTGTTCCTCACGTGTGCCCCAAAGAATGAGGTGATTTGGTAAAATGCTATGCCCAAGATAACCATCCGAGTGGCCGGCGGTGAGGTAGTTCAAATAGCTTAGGCTATCACCTCATTATGTCCGGTCGTGATGGTCAAGTGGTTTAAGGCGTCTTGTACATACCAGTTGCGTTGCTCCTGGGAGTATGGGTCGAGTCACTTCTGGGGTGTGAGTTTTCATTCGCATATAGTCCTGGGGACCATTTAGGCTTGTTCGCATTTGTGTTCCTCACGTGTGCCCCAAAGAATGAGGTGATTTGGTAAAATGCTATGCCCAAGATAACCATCCGAGTGCCGGCGGTGAGGTGGTTCAAATAGCTTAGGCTATCACCTCATTATGTCCGGTCGTGATGGTCAAGTGGTTTAAGGCGTCTGTACATACCAGTTGCGTTGCTCCTGGGAGTATGGGTTCGAGTCACTTCTGGGGTGTGAGTTTTCCTTCGCATATAGTCCTGGGGACCATTCAGGCTTGTTCGCATATATATATATATATATATATATATATATATATATATATATATATATATATATATATATATATATATATATATATATATATGTCGTACCTAGTAGCCAGAACTCACTTCTCAGCCAACTATGCAAGGCCCGATTTGCCTAATAAGCCTAGTTTTCCTGAATTAATATATTTTCTCAATTTTTTTTCTTATGAAACGATAAAGCTACGCATTTCATTATGTACGAGGTCAACTTTATTTTATTGGAGTTAAAATTAACGTAGATATATGACCGAACCTAACCAACCCTACCTAACCTAACCTAACCTATCTTTATAGGTTAGGTTTGGTTAGGTAGCCGAAAAGATAGGTTAGGTTAGCTTAGGTAGGTTAGGTAGTCGAAAAAACATTAATTCATGAAAACGTGGCTTATTAGGCAAATCGGGCCTTGAATAGTAGGCTGAGAAGTGCGTTCTGGCTACTAGGTACGACATATATATATATATATATATATATATATATATATATATATATATATATATATATATATATATATATATATATATATATATATATATATATATATATATATATATATATATATATACACACACAACTTATAACTGAATGTTGTTGTTGTTTGGGTCTTTTATACCTGCATTTGGGTGAGGTGATGTAACACAATAGTAAGGTGAAAACAGTCTTTCAACAAAACATAGAACACGGAACAATAGGTATAAGTTAAAGGGCAAACTTGTAACTGCAGACGGCCTATTGGCCCATATTTCTTGATGCTTCTATATTGGAGCGGAGTCTTGAAGTGGGTAGAATGTAGTTGTACATTAATTGGCTGTTGATTGCTGGTGTTGACTTCTTGATGTGTAGTGCCTCGCAGATGTGTAAGCCTCCTGCTGTCGCTGTATCTATCAATGATTTCTGTGTTGTTTGCTAAGATTTCTCTGGTGATGGTTTGGTTGTGGGAAGAGATTATATGTTCCTTAATGGAGCCCTGTTGCTTATGCATCGTTAAACGCCTGGAAAGAGCTGTTGTTGTCTTGCCTATATACTGAGTTTTTTTAGGCTTACAGTCCCCAAGAGGGCATTTTAAGGCACAGACGACGTTGGTCTCTTTTAGAGCGTTCTGCTCAGTGTCTGGAGAGTTTCTCATGAGTAGGCTGGCCGTTTTCTTGGTTTTATAGTAAATCGTCAGTTGTATCTTCTGATTTTTGTCTGTAGCGATAACATTTCTATTAACAATATCTTTCATGACCCTTTCCTCCGTTTTATGAGCTGTGGAAAAGAAGTTCCTGTAAAATAGTCTAATAGGGGGTATAGGTGTTGTATTAGTTGTCTCTTCAGAGGTTGCATGCGTTTCACTTTCCTTCTTATGATGTTTTCGACGAAACCATTGGAGAAGCCGTTGTTGACTAGGACCTGCCTTACCCTACAGAGTTCTTCGTCGACTTGCTTCCATTCTGAGCTATGGCTGAGAGCACGGTCGACATAAGCGTTAACAACACTCCTCTTGTACCTGTCTGGGCAGTCACTGTTGGCATTTAGGCACATTCCTATGTTTGTTTCCTTAGTGTAGACTGCAGTGTGGAAACCTCCGCTCCTTTCCATGACTGTTACATCTAGAAGGGCAGCTTCCCATCCTTCTCCATCTCGTAAGCGAAACGCAACACAGAATTCTGCTCAAATACCTCCTTCAGCTCCTGCAGATGTCTGACATCAGGTACCTGTGTAAAAATGTCGTCAACATACCTGCAGTATATGGCCGGTTTCAAGTTCATGTCGACTAAGACTTTTTTCTCGATGGAACCCATGTAGAAGTTCGCAAACAGGACACCTAGGGGAGAACCCATGCCGACCCCATCTACTTGCTTATACATGTGCCCATCCGGGCTCAAGAAGGGTGCCTCTTTAGTACAAGCTTGGAGTAGTTTTTTAGGGACTCCACGTCCAGGGAAGCAATGATTCCATCGAGCTGGGTAGATTTGATTAATTCTAGGAGATCTGCTGATGATTGTAGACTATACTTACTTGGAGTGTATGGAGTTAGGAGTTCATTGAGTTTTTTTGCCAGGTGATAAGTTGGAGTTGGTATTTGGCTGATTATAGGGCGTAGTGGGTTACCTGGTTTATGTGTCTTAACATTGTCGTAGGCATATCCTAAGCCATAGTCGCCTTGAAGTTTATTGAAATGCACACTACCTTTCTTTGCGTTGATTGCCGTAATTGTTTTGTTTACTTTCCGCTTAAGGTCTTCCACAGGGTTCCTCGTGATTCGTTGAAATTTGGAGTCATCATTAAGGATATCGCTAATTTTGTTCATGTATTCTTGGGTAGGAATCAATACATATGCTGCTGTCTTGTCGGCTTTTCTTATTGTTACGTCTTTCAGATTTTTTAGTTGTTTTGCTGCTTCTTTGAGTCGTGGGGTTACGATTGTAGATGAATATGTTCCTCGTTTTTTCCCGTCAAGACAGCAGCATATGTATTGATTCCTACCCAAGAATACATGAATAAAATTAGCGATATCCTTAATGATGACTCCAAATTTCAACGAATCACGAGGAACCCTGTGGAAGACCTTAAGCGGAAAGTAAACAAAACAATTACGGCAATCAACGCCAAGAAAGGTAGTGTGCATTTCAATAAACTTCAAGGCGACTATGGCTTAGGATATACCTACGGCAATGTTAAGACACATAAACCAGGTAACCCACTACGCCATATAATCAGCCAAATACACCAACTCCAACTTATCACCTGGCAAAAAAAACTCAATGAACTCCTAACTCCATACACTCCAAGTAAGTATAGTCTACAATCATCAGCAGATTTCCTAGAATTAATCAAATCTACCCAGCCCGATGGAATCATTGCTTCCCTGGACGTGGAGTCCCTATTTACCAACGTCCCAGTTGACACAACCATAGGAATGATACTGGACAGAGTATACAGAGACGAGAGCACCCCAAATTAGACATACCTGAGCCACACTTGAAGAGTCTTCTCGAAGCATGTACAAAGGAAGCCCCTTTCATCAGTCCACAAGGAGACATGTATTTACAAATAGACGGAGTAGCAATGGGCTTTCCCTTAGGAGTTTTATTTGCTAATTTTTATATGGGAACCATCGAAGACAGGGTCTTCAGTAGCAGACAAAAACCAACTGTATATTTCCGTTATGTAGATGACATATTCGTAATAGTAAAAGACTCAGATGAACTAATTGACCTAAAAAGACATCTAGAGAGAGTCAGTACTCCGATTTACACATGAAAATAGTGAAAATAACAGTCTGCCATTCTTGGATGTACTAATAACAAAAACAGGAACCTCTTTAAGCACCAACGTATATACCAAGCCCACCAACATAGGATTATGCCTGAACGGTAGAAGTGAGTGCCCCCAAAGATACAAAGCCAGTGTTCTCAATGCTTATATTCGTCGAGCGCTTACCCACTGCTCTGAATGGAGCAACGTGAGTAGAGAGTTTGAAAGAGTAACTCAGGTATTGGTGAACAACGGATATAGCAACGCGGAAATAAACGCTGCTATAAGAAGACACTTGGACCGCTGGTATAATCCAGAACCTAGAACAGAAACCACAATACCTCCAATAAAATTATATTACAAATCAACCATGCACAGTGAACATATAAAAGAGGAAAGAATAATGAAAGAAATAATCCGTAAAGGAGTAAAAAGCACTACTCCTAACCAAAACATAAACCTGATAATATTCTATAAAACCAAGAAGACTTCCGAACTCCTTATCAAAAACAGCCCGAAGCCGACAGAGAACCCTCTACAGCAGTCAAGCGTTGTATACATGTACACTTGCCCCACGAAGGATGTAACCTTCAATCTAAGTACATAGGTATGACGTCGACCAAGCTGACGAGGCGTTTGACATGCCATCTTCAATCCGGTGCCCCTAGGAATCACATGAGACAAGCCCATGACATCACCCTAACAAGAGAAATGTTGAACAAAAATACATGCATAATAGACAAAACCCAAGATGCAAGAAGATTACAAATTCTTGAAGCAATCCACATAAGAATAGAATAACCTACCATGAACACCCAAATCACGGAACTATTTACTCTACCCACAATGAGAGTAAGGACAAGACCAGAACATAACGATGCCAACACAGAAGACAATGTTCAACACAACAGGCCAATTACACTGGATTAATCTTTGTATGTAGATACCAGCTGCCTCCTATGGGCCAATTGGCCTTCTGCGGTTACCTCTATTCTTATGTTCATATGTTTGACCCCACTTTTATCCCCTATGTTTTCACCTTTATTGTCTTATCACCTGACCCAGTGCGGGTATAAAATCAACCACATTGTAAAATTTCTTCACTTGAGAATGAACCATGGAGGTTCGAAACGTTGTGCAAATTGTATAAATAAGTGTAATACATTCTATAGTAATTCACCTCTTTTCTTCACCCGGAAATTACGAAAATGAGTTTTGGAGAACTCCTATTTCAGCTAAGCCCTGATGCTAAGAAAATAGTTAGAGGGATAGAAGCCCTAAATCAGAAGATAGTAAATACAGAATATGCGGTCATATTTAATGAGACATGTTTAAAAGAAAACCTGCTTCCAGTATACACTATATATATATATATATATATATATATATATATATATATATATATATATATATATATATATATATATATATATATATATATATAATATATATATATATATATATATATATATATATATATATATATATATATATATACATATATATATATATATATATATATATATATATATATATATATATATATATATATAAAAAAAAAAAAAAATATATATATATATATTTGTATATATATATTTTGACTACCACATTGTATTATGGTGACTTACAGTTGTAGTTAACAAAGCGGGAAGACTTGTTCATAATTTATATCGAAGACTGATAAGTTTATTAGTGATAAGATTCTGAGCATCACTTGGAAGAAACGTAAATTTTTTTATAATATATTAACAATCTAGGCATAGGTTGACTTAGTTTAGGTTAGGTTAGTCATTGGTTAGGTTAAAAAAGAATAATCACTTGGAAGAAAAAGTAATTGCAACTCTACATATCTACTTATAGATATGATACAGTGTGAGTATAGTTACATACAGATTACTCACAGTGAGATATGATGCATGAGCTAACTCAAGCGACGTCTTTTGTTTAGTGGCGGTGTTGGTTACCATTTCGGTGACCTGGCATCATCCCACGGAATGTCTCCTGTGCAATACTCTGCACGTCCACTGGGATAGTGTGGGTGGGTGTGGGTACATGACTGTAACTTTTCTACCAACGTCCACTGGGATTGTGTGGATGTGTGCTTGGGTACGTTATTGTATCCTTTCTACTACACTGGGGAGAGTGTAAGGCGCGCCAGGGAAATTTAAGTTATATGTTTTCCAAATGTAAAATTTTCTGTAAAATATTAAACCTTTTAGTTTAAATATTATTTTGATCCGGTATGTGATCCCATTTTGTGAGAGTGAAGCCTTTCTCTCACTCATGCTTGGGATGGGAATGCGGTCCTCGTTGGACAAATTTAACTAGCAAAAACTCTCACTCTTTGCGTTAGAGCCTCGTGGGAACAAGATGTTAGTGTGATAAAATGTTAATAACTCTTGTTGTATATGGTGACGAACTTTTTAAAAGCGCATGAATGCTGGATTAGCCAATTATGTTGTTCGGCTCTAGAGCCCATTATGTTCTTCTGTAACATTTTGATCTGCCCTTCACAGGCTGGGGGGAATGGGTGCACTGCCCTTCACGGGATGGGGGTGACTGGGTGCCCTGACTCTCACAGGATAGGGGGAATGGGTGCTATGCCCTTCACAGGATAGGGGGAATGGGTGCACTGCTCTTCACAGGATAGGGGGTATGGGTGTACTGCCCTTCACAGGATGGGGTGGCTGGGTGCACTGCCCTTCACAGGCTGGGGGAATGGGTGCACTGCCATTCACAGACTGGGGGAATGGGTGCCCTGCCCTTCACAGGCTGGGATAATGGGTGCACTGCCCTTCACAGGATGGGGTGACTGGGTGAATTGCCCCTCACAGGCTGGGGGAAATGGGTGCACTACCCTTTCACAAGATGGGGTGACTGGGTGCACTGCCCTTCAGAGGATGGGGTGACTGCGTGCACTTCCCTTCACAGGATGGGGGGGGGAGAATGGGTGCACTGCCCTTCAGAGGATTGGGTGACTGGGTGCACTGCCCTTCACAGGATAGAGTGACTGGGTGCACTTTCCTTCACAGGATGGGGGAAATGGGTGAACGGCCCTTCACAGGATGGGGGTGGGGACTGAGTTCCCACCCGCGCACACAGGATTTGTGAATTGTCACAGGATGAGGGGGGCGGGAAGGGAATTATCAGGGGAAAGCGCCAAGCCATTACGACCATATAGCACTGTGAAGGAGTCAGAATTAGGATGTGGGATGGGACGGTGGGAAAGGAATGGTGAGTTGCACCCAGTCTCCCCCGCTTACAGGAAGGCGATGGGGAGCCTACCACCCGTGGAGAGCAGGTTAATATAAGACCGCAACAATAGCACATACGAACTTCTTTAACCCTTGACTCGTTCGTGGCAGCTAAGTCGACGTATACTAAACTCTGTACGAGCCTTGAATGTTAATACTTTTACGTACAAACTTGTTGAACTTTGGCGTTCGTAATTTGTTAAATAAATACAGACTAAGAAGCTTGTGTCGAGTTAGGAGGTAGAGACCTCGTATATTTACTACGAGGGTTACAAGGTTGTAGTTTACAAGGATGTAGGTTACGACTTGAGCCCTTACGGCTTTGGCTATTACCTTGCAATTAGTGTATTTCATGCCCTACGTCTGCCAGGAATAAGTACAGTGTGATTGAGAGGGAGTGTGAGTCAGTGTGGTCGCCCAAGACCTGACACACACACACACACACACACACCTGCCTCCCGTATCTTACTGAACTCTCCACAGAAACCCTCACACAGGACTGAAACACCTGACTAATTACTTAGAGAAGTAAATAAAATTGTAAACAAAATACATAACCTTAAATATCCTCCTAATCTGTCATCGAGGGGGAAACCATACATATGTGCAGACATAAATGATGAGTCACATATATGCAGTCATAGATGTACAAGGAATCACAAGACTTCAGAGTGGAAAGAATCACCCATTTAGTCAGTGTCAGAGTAGTTAACAGATGGAACGCATTAAAAAGTGATGTGGTGGAGGCATATGTAGTGCCAATTAAAGATACTTCAACTAATTCCTTTACAAACCTGAATACTCCTGGCCATTTATGATAATAAACACAAACATTACGTTTAATTCAGTGAAGAAACTTGTAAAGTTCATAGTTAAACGTCTTAAAATAACAAAGATATATGATTGTTGAAGATTTTTAACTAGTTCAGAAGAGTTTTATTTTCTGATGAATACTCTCATTTTTTGTATACAAGTAATTATATATGGCGGGCATGCATATGATCTGAGCAAACGGTTTTGGAACAATAGACTCTACTGGAGCTGCTGTTCAATTTATTCGCATAAAAATTAAAAAACCATTAGCTGAGTTATGTTATTAACCACTTAAACCACATATTAACTACATATTAACATCTATTAATTCACAGCTCCAGGATATTAACCACATCACAGCCCTAGATAAGAAGCCACCTTAAAAATTATGTTTTCTTTAGAATTACTTCGGTAGTTAAATGAAAAAAACATAAAAAAATTACCTATTTTTCTTACACATAAAGATGGGATTATATATTTTTGTTTAACCGGACCAGAAAATAAGTGACAGTTTGTAAATTACAAACTTCAGCTGACGGTATTGGCAAATACGTGCGGGAGCGGTGTTGGAAAAAATTATGACTCTTATACCATCACGCTTTTAAGCTGAAATTCGAGAAACAGGCAGACAGATGCATGATAGTATGATAACTGTGGGTCCTCTGTAATATTTGTCTCTTTATGTGTAAAGTTCCTGCGGACATGGCCTCATCATCTCGTGCATTCATTCACTGTCTGCCACAAGGGTTTTACAAGTGCTGGCAGGTATGTGCCTGGGGTTTATGGCAGGTCTGAATTCTGGCAGGTGTTGGTTTCTAAGGCAGTTCTGAGTGCTGATAGGTGTGTTTTTTAAGGCAGTTCAGAGGGTTGGTAGATTTTTTTTTTTACATGAGTATTGCCAGATGTAGAATTTCAAATCATTCTTGATGTAGCCCCATTTTCATTTATCTGAAAGTTTCCATTGGTATTCATAGATTTTGTGCAGCACTTCTGATGGAGTACTGACTCAAGCAATATTCTATGGCATCCAGTATGGATATCCAGCCAATAAGCAACTATTTTCGCCCATGTCAGTTCAGGTTAAAGGTCGTACTCAAACACCTCATTGATTTGTGTCTCCTAACGTTCTCAGTGATGCCAGAGCTAATGCAGAGAGAGAGATAGATGGATGGTAGATAGAGATAGATAGAGAGAGAGAGTGATAGAGAAAGAGAGAGTGATAGAGAAAGAGAGAGAGAGAGAGAGAGAGAGAGGTGGAGGGGAGGTAGTGAGGGAGAGATCGTACCTGAATTCATGGAATACTGGCAATTGGGTCCCCTTAAGATCTCCAAGGATCCCTAGATAAGCCGTAAGACATCATTCACAATGCAGGGTGTTCAATGTCCCTAGTTCCAGGGGCATCGCCGATTGATAAGCTAACGATGCTCTGTATAGCTCTGTGTTCATTGTTTCTCATTCCATAGTGCCAGAGGCATCACTGATTGGTGCCTGGCACTCGGGTCAACTTCTCACTTTTTACCTTCATCACTTGATGAGGGGAAATGTACACATCTTTTTATAATAGGTGTTGTGGGTGTCTGAGCGCCTCGCCATAACCGGTTTCGGTTGCTTACGCGTTGGTTTGCATTTAATTAATCAGTTGTACAGCTTCCAAACTGTACAGCTGACAGTTCTGCACCAGACGAGTCTGTTCACGATAACTAGGCGACTGTCAGCCGCTGTTGGCGACCGTAGCTTCTCACGCAATATTCTATGTTACCTGCATCAAATTGTATTAGCCAACTTTACATGTTTTGGGAGGAGGAGGGAGATGGTGAGTGAGGAGAGAGAATGAGTTAGAGGAAGAGTGTCGGAGAGGAGAACAGGAGGGAGTGAGAGAAAGAGTGAGGGAGAGATTGAGTTAAGTTGAGCTAGAGATGATGAGTTTATGAGTCAGTGAGACCCGGAAATGGGAATAAGAAAGTCAAGGACGTAATTAAGAACAATTAACGTGAATGTACCGTGTGCTGATTGGCTCCCACCTTGCACTTGGCGAGTGGCACCTATCAGTGATAACCTGATACGTGTCACTGACAACAGGATACGTGCAACTGACAACAAGATACGTGCCACTGACAACAGGATACGTGCAACTGACAATAAGATACGTGCCACTGACAACAGGATACGTGCAACTGACAATAAGATACGTGCCACTGACAACAGGATACGTGCAACTGACAATAAGATACGTGCCACTGACAACAGGATACGTGCAACTGACAATAAGATACGTGCCACTGACAAGATACATGCCACTGACAACACGATACGTGTCACTGACAACACGATGCGTGCCACTGACAACACGATACGTACTCACCTATTTGTGCTTGCGGGGGTTAAGCTTGGGTCCCGCCTTTGAACTGTCAATCAACTGGTGTTCATATTCCTGAACTTCTGAGCTCTATCATATCTACATTTGAAACTGTGTATGGAGTCAGCCTCCACCACACCACTGCCTAATGCATTCCACCTGTTAACTACTCTGACACTGAAAAAGTTCTTTCTAACGTCTCTGTGGCTCATGTGGGTACTCAGTTTCCACCCGTGTCCCCTTATTCGTGTACCACTAATGTTGAATAGTTTATCCTTGTCTACCCTGTCGATTCCCCTGAGGATTTTGTAGGTAGTGATCATGTCTCCCCTTACCCTTCTGTTTTCCCGTGTCGTAAGGTGCATTTCCCGCAGCCTTTCCCCCGTAACTCCTGCCTCTTAGTTCTTGGACTAGTCTAGTGGCATACCTCTGAACTTTTTCCAGCTTCGTCTTGTGTTTGACAAGGTACGGGCTCAATGCTCGGGCCCGCATACTCCAGGATTGGTCTTATACATGTGGTATACAAAATTCTTAATGCTTCCTTACTCAGGTTCGTAAAGGCTGTTCTGATGTTAGCCAGCCTCGCATATGCCGCAGACGTAATTTATTTTATGTGGGCTTCAGGATACAGGTTTGGTGTGATATCAACTCCTAGATCTTTCTCTCTGTCCGTTTCATTAAGTACTGCATCTAGTATTCTGTATCCTATGTCTGGCCTCCTGTTTCCACCGCCTAGTTTCATTACTTTGCATTTACTCGGGTTGAACTTTAGCAGTCATTTGTTGGACCATTCATTCAGTCTGTCTAGGTCATCTTGGAGCCTCCTACTATCATCCTCTGTTTCAATCCTCCTCATAATTTTTGAATCATCAGCAAACATTGAGAGAATCGAGTCTGTACCTTCTGGGAGATCACTTACATATATCAGAAACAGTATAGGTCCATGACCTATACTGACCCCTGCGGGACTCCACTTATAACGTCTCGCCAATCTGAGACCTCACACCCTCACAGTGACTCGTTATCTCTGTTGCTTAGGTACTCCTTATTCAATGGGGTACCTTCCCTTTCACTCCAGCCTGCATCTCCAGCTTTTTCACCAGCTTCTTGTGTGGAACTGTATCAAAGGTTTCTGGCAATCCAAAAATATGCAGTCTGCCCACCCCTCTCTTTCTGCCTGGTTTTGTTGCCTGGTCGTAGAATTCAAGTAACCCTGTGAGGCAGGACTTGCCATCCCTGAAACCCATGTTGATGCTGTGTTACAAAGTTCTTCCGCTCCAGATGTTCCACTAGATTTCTTCGCACAATCTTCTCAGTGTGTGTGTGTGTGTGTGTGTGTGTGTGTGTGTGTGTGTGTGTGTGTGTGTGTGTGTGTACTCACCTAGTTGTACTCACCTAGTTGTGCTTGCGGGGGTTGAGCTCTGGCTCTTTGGTCCCGCCTCTCAACCGTCAATCAACAGGTGTACAGTTTCCTGAGCCTAATGGGCTCTATCATATCTACACTTGAAACTGTGTATGGAGTCAGCCTCCACCACATCGCTTCCTAATGCATTCCATTTGTCAACCACTCTGACACTAAAAAAGTTCTTTCTAATATCTCTGTGGCTCATTTGGGCACTCAGTTTCCACCTGTGTCCCCTAGTGCGTGTGCCCCTTGTGTTAAACAGCCTGTCTTTATCAACCCTGTCGATTCCCCTGAGAATCTTGAATGTGGTGATCATGTCCCCCCTAACTCTTCTGTCTTCCAACGAAGTGAGGTTTAATTCCTGCAGTCGCTCCTCGTAGCTCATACCTCTCAGCTCGGGTACTAGTCTGGTGGCAAACCTTTGAACCTTTTCCAGTTTAGTCTTATGCTTGACTAGATAGGGACTCCATGCTGGAGCCGCATACTCCAGGATTGGTCTGACATATGTGGTATATAATGTTCTGAAAGATTCCTTACACAAGTTTCTAAAGGCCGTTCTTATGTTAGCCAACCTGGCATATGCTGCTGATGTTATCCTCTTGATATGAGCTTCAGGGGACAGGTCTGGCGTGATATCAACCCCCAGGTCTTTCTCTCTCTCTGACTCTTGAAGTATTTCATCTCCCAAATGATACCTTGTATCTGGTCTCCTGCTTCCTACCCCTATCTTCATTACATTACATTTGCTTGGGTTAAACTCTAACAGCCATTTGTTCGACCATTCCTGCAGCTTGTCCAGGTCTTCTTGAAGTCTCAAGCTGTCCTCCTCTGTCTTAATCCTTCTCATAATTTTGGCGTCGTCAGCAAACATTGAGAGGAATGAGTCTATACCCTCTGGGAGATCATTTACGTATATCAGAAACAGGATAGGTCCAAGTACAGAGCCCTGTGGGACTCCACTGGTGACTTCACGCCAGTCTGAGGTCTCACCCCTCACTGTAACTCTCTGCTTCCTATTGCTTAGGTACTCCCTTATCCACTGGAGCGCCCTACCTGTTACTCCTGCCTGTTTCTCCAGCTTATGCATCAACCTTTTATGGGGTACTGTGTCAAAGGCTTTCCGACAGTCCAAAAAAATGCAGTCCGCCCACCCTTCTCTTTCTTGCTTAATTCTTGTCACCTGATCGTAGAATTCTATCAAGCCTGTAAGGCAAGATTTACCCTCCCTGAACCCATGTTGATGGGTTGTCACGAAGTCTCTTCTCTCCAGATGTGTTACTAGGTTTTTTCTCACAATCTTCTCCATCACCTTGCATGGTATACAAGTTAAGGACACTGGCCTGTAGTTCAGTGCCTCTTGTCTGTCACCCTTTTTGTATATTGGTACTACATTAGCAGTCTTCCATATTTCTGGTAGGTCCCCCGTTTCCAGTGACTTACTATACACTATGGAGAGTGGTAAGCAAAGTGCTCCTGCACACTCTTTCAATACCCATGGCGAGATTCCATCCGGCCCAACAGCTTTTCTCACATCCAGCTCCAATAGGTGCTTTTTGACCTCATCTCTTGTAATTTCGAACCTATCCAAGGTCACCTGGTTTGCTGCCACCTCTCCCAGCGCCGTGATATCTCCCTGTTCTATTGTAAAGACCTCCTGGAACCTTTTGTTGAGTTCTTCACACACCTCTTTGTCATTCTCTGTGTACCTGTCCTCGCCCACCCTAAGTTTAATCACCTGTTCCTTCACTGTTGTCTTCCTCCTGATGTGACTGTGTAGTAGCTTTGGTTCAGTCTTGGCTTTATTAGCTATATCATTTTCATACCTTTTCTCAGCTGCTCTTCTCACACTGACATACTCGTTCCTGGTTCTCTGGTATCTCTCTCTACTTTCTGGTGTTCTGTTATTACGGAAGTTCCTCCATGCCCTTTTGTTCAGCTCCTTTGCTTTCATACATTCCCTATTAAACCACGGATTCTTCCTTTGCTTCTCTGTTTTTTCCTGTTGGGCTGGGACAAACCTGCTTACAGCCTCCTGACATTTTTGGGTGACATAGTCCATCATGTCTTGTACGGACTTGGTTCCGAGTTCTGTGTCCCAATGTATATCCCATAGGAATTTATTCATCTCCTCATAGTTTCCCTTTCTGTACGCCAGCCCTTTGGTTCCCAGTTCTTTTTTGGGGGTGATAATTCCTAGCTCAACCAGGTACTCAAAGCTCAATACACTATGATCACTCATTCCCAAGGGGGCTTCCAACTTAACTTCCCTTATATCCGACTCATTTAGGGTAAATATCAAATCAAGCAAGGCTGGTTCATCCCCTCCTCTCATTCTTGTCGGTCCCTTGACGTGTTGACTTAGAAAGTTTCTTGTTGCCACATCCAGCAGCTTAGCTCTCCATGTGTCTGGGCCTCCGTGTGGGTCTCTGTTCCCCCAATCTATCTTCCCATGGTTGAAGTCTCCCATGATTAGAAGTCTGGATCCGTTCCTGCTAGCCACAGAAGCTGCTCTCTCTATTATATTGATGGTGGCCATGTTGTTTCTATCATATTCCTGTCTGGGTCTTCTGTCATTCGGTGGGGGGTTATATATGACTACTATTATAATTTTCTGTCCTCCAGTTGCAATGGTGCCTGATATGTAGTCCCTGAAACCTTCACAGTTCTGAATTACCATCTCTTCGAAACTCCAACCTTCTCTTAGTAGCAAAGCCACACCACCTCCTCCTCTCCCTTCTCTCTCTTTCCTCACTACATAGTAGCCCTGTGGAAACACTGCATTTGTTATGATTTTCGTTAGCTTTGTTTCTGTGAGTGCTATTATGTCTGGGTTTTCTTCTAGTGCCCACTCTCCAAGTTCACTAGTTTTATTTGTAATCCCATCTATGTTAGTGTACATCGCCTTGAAGCTCACTTTCTTCTGTTCATTTACATATCCCTTTCTTGGCGAGTATTCTACTGGTGTGGGAAGCTGTTCCGTGGGTGAGAGGATCTGTGAGGTGGTTTGCAGGGTCGCAGAGGGTTTTGGGGTGGGGGGTGGGGGTTTAAGGGAAGGGGGAACGGGTAGGGTGTGGGTTAAGGAGATAGGGGGGACATGGAGGATACGGGGTGAGGGGGGAGGAGGAATAGGGAGGGTATGGGATGAAGGGGGAAGGGGGACTGGGGGGAAAGGTGGGAGGGGGGACATGATGGGAATGGGGATGGGGTGTCGGGGTCAGAATGGGGTGGGGGGGAGGGAGGGTTGGGTGGGGGCAGGTAGGGTGAGGGGAAGGAAGGGTTTCTATGCAGAGGGGGTTGGTGGTGTTGCCCCCCCCCTCTGGTGTTGCTGGGATGCTGGTTTTGGGTTCCCCTCTTGTCTCTGGGACTGCTGTGTTGGGGGCTGTGATTTCCTGGTTTGCTCCTCTCTCCCTGCGCTTCCTCCTTGCCTCTGCTGCCCTGGCTCTCTCCTCCTTCGTCCTGTCCCTCTGCAGGAATACTTGTTTGTATCCCTCCACATGTTGGAGACGACTCTTCTTTTCTAGAATATCCTCCTTCGTGGTTTCGTTTGCAAACACCACCTTTACAAGTCGGTTTCTGTCCCTGTTGTACCAGCCCAACCTGAAAACCTTCTCAATGTTGTGTGCAGCCTCTTCCATCTGTAACCCCTTCAGTAGCCCATGTACTGCCTCTCTATCCTTGCCATTCCATTCTTGCCTGTTGGATCCTTCCTGTTCTTTGATGCCTACAACTACCACTGATCTCTTTCTCTCCAGCAGTTGAGTGGTGCACCTTGCTGCTTCCTGTGAGGTAGCAGCTTGCATGGCTACCTCCCTCACTGTGGCCATTGCTTCTGAGCTCTTTTTCAATATGTCCGCAAATGTGTCAGGTACAGAGGCATTTCCTTCCAATGTAACATTCCACCTTCCCTTTGGATGATAATCTGATGCTCGGTCTCTTTATTTTCTCTGTGAGAGATTTGATCTCCTCCCTTGCTGATGTCAGCTCACTTTGCAGGTTGTTAATTGTAATCCTCATTTCATTCATCTCCTCCTAAATTCCTCCAGTGCTTGGTGTAGCAAATTCTTGCGTTTGTCCTGGCTGCTTCCCATAACCCTGTTTCGGCCTCCTGCCATTTTGCCCCTTGTCAAGAGAGGTAGGGAGGTAGCAAGGGAGAGAGAGATCAAGAGAGCAAAAGAGAGAACAGGAGAGACCCAGAGAGAGCGAACAAGAGAGAGAGAGAGAGAGCAAGGGAGAGAGAGAGCAAGAGAGCAAAAGAGAGAACAGGAGGAGACCCAGAGAGAGCAAACAAGAGAGAGAGAGAGCAAAGAGAGGAGCAAGAGAGAGAGCAAGAGAGAGGAGAGCAAGAGAGAGAGGAGAGGGAGAGAGAGAGGAGAGAGAGAGAGAGAGGAGAGAGAGAGAGAGAGAGAGAGAGAGAGAGCGTGTGTTCCTTGGGATGGGGTTGAGAGGTGAGGTAAGTCAGCTTACGGCAGGTAGAGTGAGGGAGGATTATGGGAGGTTTTTATCCTTTTTCCACGAAATGTGTTAATCAGGGGCGCGTGGTGTGGGGTGCGGGTGCGCGTGTTGCGTGCGTGAGTGTGTCCCTAGTTCCGTAAGCGGTAACTTCTACCCAATGAGCCACGCTGAGATTTTAAGAAATATAATATCCTGAACAAGAATTTGATACTATTTTACCTCACACTGTACACCTGATTAATTGACCAGAAAGGGGGTACCTACCAGATTGTTCCCGTTCACACAACTAGATGAGTGATGACATATGGTCGATGATGATGCTCCGTCGTCGGCTTCCACTAGGTGATTCACTAAGGTGTTTCTATCTACACAAAACTCTGGAGTCAGTCACTGTATCGTTGTGTTGCGGTTCACTAATTTACTGTATCACTGATCACAATCACCACCCACAAACACAATCACCAGTTCCACGGCCACGGTGGGTCGACCCAGCTGCCGGTCAGGTCAGT
>WNGS01167372.1:25782131-25793356 GCA_020271785.1 Procambarus virginalis | reverse complement strand
AACACACGAGATTGGAAGAATCACGGACACACACATACACACACACACATGTGCCAAGCCAGTCTCCTGAAGCCCACATCAAAACGAAAACATCGGCGGCGTATGCGAGGCTGGCTAACATCAGAACAGCTTTCAGAAACCTGTGTAAGGAATCCTTCAGAACCTTGTATACCACATATGTAAGACCAATCCTGGAGTATGCAGCCCCAGCATGGAGCCCGTACTTGTCAAGCACAAGACAAAGCTGGAAAAAGCTCAGAGGTATTTCAAAGTTCAAAGCTCACTAGGCTAGTCCCAGAATTAAGATGCACGAGTTACGAGAAAAGGCTGAGTGAAATGCAATTCACGTCGCTTGAAGACAAGAACTCTTGGAGACATGATCACCCCATACAAAATTCTCACGAAAATTGACAGAGTAGACAAGAATGGATTATTTAACAGGGGTAGTACACGCACAAGGGGACACAGGTGGAAGCTGAGTACCCAAATGAGCCAGAGAGACATTAGAAAGGACTTTTTTCAGTGTCAGAGTAGTTAGTAAATGGAATGCACTAGGAAGTGATGTGGTGGAGGCTGACTCCATACACAGTTTCAAGTGTAGATATGATAGAGCCCAATAGGCTCAGGAATCTGTACACCTGTTGATTGACAGTTGAGAGGCGGGACCAAAGAGCCAAAGCTCAACCCCCGCAAGCACAACCAGGTGAGTACACAGGACACAAATTCGAGCTAAGGAAACAAAAGTGCCGAAAAAATATTAGAAAGTTTTATTTTGCAAAGAGAGTCGTGACGGTTGGAACAAGTTAACTGAGAAGGTGGTGAAGGCCCAAATTGTTAGTAGTTTCTAAGTGTTATACGACAAAGAGTACTGGGAAGACGGGACACCACGAGCGTAGCTCTCATTCTGTAACTACACTTAGGTAATTATACACACACACACACACACACACACACACACACACACACACACACACACACACACACACACACACACATACATCTCATGGTTTAATCAGAGATGTAGGCTAGCTAAGCAGCAAAGTAAAGGGCATGGAGAAACTATAGGAATAACAGGACACTGGAGAGCAGAGAAAGATACCAGAATGCCAGGAATGAATATGTCAGAATGAGAAGAGAGGCAGAAAGACAATACGAAAATGACATCGCAAGCAAGGCAAAGACTCTCAAGCAAAGACAAGAAATTGCTGCATAGCCACATCAGGAGAAAAACAACAATAAAGGAACAGGTTATGAAATTAAGGATAGGGGCAGAAGGGTTCACTACAAACGACAAGGAAGTGTGTGAGGAACTGAATAAGAAATTCCAGGAGGTCTTCACCTTAGAGCAAGGAAAAATTCCAGAGATAAGAGAGGGAATAGCTAACCAGGAACCACTGGAAGAGTTTGAGATTACCAGCGGGGAAGTAAGGAAGTGTTTACTAGAGTTGGATGTGACAAAGGCTATAGGCCCAGATGGAATCTCTCCTTGGATACTAAAGGAAGGAGCAGAAGAACTGTGCTTGCCACTCTCTATAGTGTATAACAAATCACTGGCAACAGGGGAACTGCCAGAAATTTGGAAAGCAGCTAACGTAGTCCCGATATACAAGAAAGGGGATAGACAGGAGGCACTGAATTACAGGCCAGTGTTCCTAACCTGCATACCATACAAGCTGATGGAGAAGATTGTGCGAAGAGAGCTAGTGGAGCACCTGGAGCGAAGGAACTTTGTAACACAGCATCAACATGGGTTCAGGGATGGCAGGTCCTGCCTCACAGGGTTACTTGAATTCTACGACTAAGCAACAAAAATAAGGCAAGAGAGAGAAGGGTGGGCAGACTGCATATTTTTGGATTGTCAGAAGCCTTTGATACAGTGCCACACAAGAGGCTAGTGAAAAAGCTGGAGATGCAGGCTGGATTGAAAGGGAAGGTACTCCATTGGATAAAGGAGTACCTAAGCAACAGGAGACAACGAATCAGTGTGAGGGGTGAGGTTTCAGATTGGCGAGACGTTACGAGTGGAGTCCCGCAGGGGTCAGTCCTTGGACCTATACTGTTTCTGATATATGTAAATGATCTCCCAGAGGGTATAGAATCGTTTCTCTCAATGTGTGCCGATGATGCAAAAATTATGAGGAAGATTGAAACTGAGGATGATAGTAGGAGGCTACAAGATGACCTAGACAGACTGAGTGAATGGTCCAACAAATGGCTGTTGAAGTTCAACCCGAGTAAATGCAGAGTAATGAAACTTGGCAGTGGAAACAGGAGGCCAGACACAGGATACAGAATAGGAGATGAAGTACTTAATGAAACGGACAGAGAGAAAGATCTAGGAGTTGATATCACACCAAACCTGTCTCCTGAAGCCCACATAAAAAGAATAACGTCTGCGGCATATGCGAGGCTGGCTAACATCAGAACAGCATTCAGAAACCTGTGTAAGGAATCATTCAGAATCTTGTACACCACATATGTAAAACCAATCCTGGAGTATGCAGCCCCAGCATGGAGCCCGTACCTTGTCAGGCACAAGACGAAGCTGGAAAAAGTCCAAATGTATGCCACTAGACTAGTCCCAGAACTAAGAGGCATGAGTTACGAGGAAAGGCTGCGGGAAATGCACCTTACGACACTGGGAGACAGAAGAGTAGGGGAGACATGATCACAACCTGCAAAATTCTCAGGGGAATCGACCGGGTAAACAAAGACAAACTATTCAACACTGGTGGAACACGAACAAGGGGACACAGGTGGAAACTGAGTACCCACATGAGCCACAGGGACGTTAGAAGGAACTTTTTCAGTGTCAGAGTAGTTAACGGATGGAATGCATTAGGCAGTGATGTGGTGGAGGTTGACTCCATACACAGTTTCAAATGTAGATATGATAGAGCCCAGTAGGCTCAGGAATCTGTACACCAGTTGATTGACAGTTGAGAGGCGGGACCAAAGAGCCAAAGCTCAACCCCCGCAAGCACAAATAGGTGAGTACACACACACACAAAACACATCCAAAGAGCTAGAACTCGATCCTGCATGCACAAATAGGTGAGTACAAATATCACTCGTGGCATCCAAGATGGCTTGTAACAAGGCCATTCGACCCCTCACTACTAATATAGCCACCCAGAGCCTAGATAAACCTTCATACCCCCCGACCTGACCTGACCCGACCTGACCTGACCCGACCTGACCTGACCTCCTTCACGGGAAAGTAAATGTACAGGGTACTTCATTTTATTATCTTATTTTATATATTTTAAAGTTATTTAGTTTTCTCGAACGTACTTCATAGAAAACAACATGCCATTGTGCAATATGCCATTTTTTGGAATGTTTGTTTTCAAATATTTAGCTGTTTAGCTGGCGGCCAGTCTAAAATGGTCGTGGGGGGTCTGAATATGACCCCTGGCACGCTGTTTCCTTTGAATTCTGCTGACCCCTACCAGCCTATGTTCATCCCATACCCAAGACCAGTCACTGTTAATTTGGGTGAGGCTAGCCGCACGCCTCTGGCCTCCAACTGTGCACAGACAAACATACTTTCTTATAAGTATAGTTATATACATGTCACCCTACACAGCACCAACTGGAAAACTGTCTATCGATACCTAGTTCCTGCAGACGATACGTGCTGTGACCTCTGGGCGGCTGCAGACGGCAGACTATGCGTGCTGTTACCTCTGGGTGGCTGCAGACGGCAGACGATGCGTGCTATTACCTCTGGGTGGCTGCAGACGGCAGACGATGCGTGCTGTTACCTCTGGGTGGCTGCAGACGGCAGACGATACGTGCTGTTACCTCTGGGCGGCTGCAGATGGCAGACGATACGTGCTGTTACCTCTGGGCGGCTGCAGACGGCAGACGATACGTGCTGTGACCTCTGGGTGGATGCAGACGATACGTGCTGTGACCACTGGGTGGCTGCAGACGATACGTGCTGTGACCTCTGGGCGGCTGCAGATGGCAGACGATACGTGCTGTGACCTCTGGGCGGCTGCAGACGGCAGACGATACATGCCGTGACCTCTGGGCGGCTGCAGACGGCAGACGATACGTGCTGTGACCTCTGGGTGGCTGCAGACAGCAGATGATACGTGCTGTGACCTCTGGGTGGCTGCAGACGGCAGACGATACGTGCTGTGACCTCTGGGTGGCTGCAGACAGCAGACGATACGTGCTGTGACCTCTGGGTGGCTGCAGACAGCAGACGATACGTGCTGTGACCTCTGGGCGGCTGCAGACGGCAGACGATACGTGCTGTGACCTCTGGGCGGCTGCAGACGGCAGACTCGGCCATGGCACAAAAGCAGCCCACGAAGACCCGCCAACTTCCGGCCAAGTTGGCTCAGGAGTCAGAAAACGAAAAACCTTTCAAGTGACCTCCCAGGCGCCGCATCATTCAGGTCCATTGAAGAGGAATGTCTCGCGGCAGTACTGAGACCTCGTCCGCAGGCTGAGCACAGGTGCCCAGACGTCAGCACAGGTGCCACACAGGTGCCCAGACGTCAGCACAGGTGCCACACAGGTGCCCAGACGTCAGCACAGGTTCACCACAGGTGCCCAGACGTCAGCACAGGTTCACCACAGGTGCCCAGACGTCAGCACAGGTTCACCACAGGTGCCCAGACGTGCCGATAAGCTTGAACACAGCGGTGCTGGATGTTGTTGTTGTTGTTGTTAATTTAGGGTCGACGACGATCGTGGGATCGGATGCGCCCCGGCGTACCCGGTAAGGGTTAATCGCGATGCCTGGAAAGGTGAAACGCCAAGCCAAATCGCAAACGAGTGACGCCAATCACTAGAAACTAATATGCCATACGGCATATAAACGCAGACAGGCACATGATTGGGGAGTCCCAGGAGTCCCTCAGGGTGACAAGCACCGGCCCCGCCCCACACAGAGAACACCAGGTAGCAAAACCAAAACTCGGCCCCCAACTAAAACTCAAAAAGTCATCCAGTGTCCCCCGGCAGAGCAGAAGCCGGCCGCCCACCACGGCTGAGGGCACACCAGGAGCCCACCAAGACCCGCCAACCCCCGGCACCTCTCGGCCAAGCCGGCCCCCGAACACCGTCACACCGCCGGGAGAACCAGCCAGAACACGTCAAAAAAAAACTATCAACAATCCCGTGACCCAAGGATATGTGCGCCAGGCGCACGTATCGCCTTGGACCTTATGAAATACCGCCTTGGACCTTATCCCAGACTGACCTGCGACCTTATGAAATCGGACCGTTGAAGAGGGATGCCAAACGGCAGTAGCAAAGCCAAAACGCGAAAACAGGACGTGATCGGGCGGGTCCGAGGCCTAGGAGGCGTCCAGACGTCCGCTCGGCGTCAAGGGTGAACCAGGCGTCTTGCTGGATGTTGATATTGTCACAGGTGGTCGCTTGTGATACCGAGTCGGCGCTTACATTTTCTTTGATGGTTGGTTGGTGACGTGGGAATACTTATATAATATTGAATTTTAGTAAGGTGCTTGACGAAGATAATTTATAGTAGCCAGGATTTGTTTTGGATACAAATACTCAATACTGTCACTATGGCGGTTTGTTCACTCACAGGATGAGTGACGCTGCTCAATACTGTCACTATGGCTCGGCCGAGGGGACAGCACGCTGGACTTGTGATCCTGTGGTCCTGGGTTCGATCCCAGGCGCCGGCGAGAAAAATGGGCAGAGTTTCTTTCACCCTATGCTCTGTTACCTAGCAGTAAAATAGGTACCTGAGTGTTAGTCAGCTGTCACGGGCTGCTTCCTAGGGGTGGAGGCCTGGTCGAGGACCGGGCCGCGGGGACACTAAAGCCCCGAAGTCATCTCAAGATAACCTCAAAATGGCGGTGTGTCCACTCACAGGATGAGTGGCGCTGCTCAATACTGTCACTTTGGCGGTGTGTTCACTCACAGGATGAGTGGCGCTGCCCAATACTGTCACTATGGTGGTGTGTTCACTCACAGGATGAGTGGCGCTGCCCAATACTGTCACTATGGTGGTGTGTTCACTCACAGGATGAGTGGCGCTGCCCAATACTGTCACTATGGCGGTGTGTCCACTCACAGGATGAGTGACGCTGCCCAATACTGTCACTATGGCGGTGTGTCCACTCACAGGATGAGTGGCGCTGCCCAATACTGTCACTATGGCGGTGTGTCACTCACAGGATGAGTGGCGCTGCCCAATACTGTCACTATGGCGGTGTGTCCACTCACAGGATGAGTGGCGCTGCCCAATACTGTCACTATGGCGGTGTGTCCACTCACAGGATGAGTGGCGCTGCCCAATACTGTCACTATGGCGGTGTGTCCACTCACAGGATGAGTGGCGCTGCCCAATACTGTCACTATGGCGGTGTGTCCACTCACAGGATGAGTGGCGCTGCCCATACTGTCACTATGGCGGTGTGTCCACTCACAGGATGAGTGGCGCTGCCCAATACTGTCACTATGGCGGTGTGTCCACTCACAGGATGAGTGGCGCTGCCCAATACTGTCACTATGGTGGTGTGTCCACTCACAGGATGAGTGGCGCTGCCCAATACTGTCACTATGGCGGTGTGTCCACTCACAGGATGAGTGGCGCTGCCCAATACTGTCACTATGGCGGTGTGTCCACTCACAGGATGAGTGGCGCTGCCCAATACTGTCACTATGGCGGTGTGTCCACTCACAGGATGAGTGGCGCTGCCCAATACTGTCACTATGGCGGTGTGTCCACTCACAGGATGAGTGGCGCTGCCCAATACTGTCACTATGGTGGTGTGTCCACTCACAGGATGAGTGGCGCTGCCCAATACTGTCACTATGGTGGTGTGTCCACTCACAGGATGAGTGGCGCTGCCCAATACTGTCACTATGGTGGTGTGTCCACTCACAGGATGAGTGACGCTGCCCAATACTGTCACTATGGCGGTGTGTCCACTCACAGGATGAGTGGCGCTGCCCAATACTGTCACTATGGCGGTGTGTCCACTCACAGGATGAGTGGCGCTGCCCAATACTGTCACTATGGCGGTGTGTCCACTCACAGGATGAGTGGCGCTGCCCAATACTGTCACTATGGTGGTGTGTCCACTCACAGGATGAGTGGCGCTGCCCAATACTGTCACTATGGTGGTGTGTCCACTCACAAGATGAGTGGCGCTGCCCAATACTGTCACTATGGTGGTGTGTCCACTCACAGGATGAGTGGCGCTGCCCAATACTGTCACTATGGTGGTGTGTCCACTCACAGGATGAGTGGCGCTGCCCAATACTGTCACTATGGTGGTGTGTCCACTCACAGGATGAGTGGCGCTGCCCAATACTGTCACTATGGTGGTGTGTCCACTCACAGGATGAGTGGCGCTGCCCAATACTGTCACTATGGTGGTGTGTCCACTCACAGGATGAGTGGCGCTGCCCAATACTGTCACTATGGCGGTGTGTCCACTCACAGGATGAGTGGCGCTGCCCAATACTGTCACTATGGCGGTGTGTCCACTCACAGGATGAGTGGCACTGCCCAATACTGTCACTATGGTGGTGTGTCCACTCACAGGATGAGTGGCACTGCCCAATACTGTCACTATGGTGGTGTGTCCACTCACAGGATGAGTGGCACTGCCCAATACTGTCACTATGTGGTGTGTCCACTCACAGGATGAGTGGCACTGCCCAATACTGTCACTATGGTGGTGTGTCCACTCACAGGATGAGTGGCACTGCCCAATACTGTCACTATGGTGGTGTGTCCACTCACAGGATGAGTGGCGCTGCCCAATACTGTCACTATGGTGGTGTGTCCACTCACAGGATGAGTGGCACTGCCCAATACTGTCACTATGGTGGTGTGTCCACTCACAGGATGAGTGGCGCTGCCCAATACTGTCACTATGGTGGTGTGTCCACTCACAGGATGAGTGGCACTGCCCAATACTGTCACTATGGTGGTGTGTTCACTCACAGGATGAGTGGCACTGCCCAATACTGTCACTATGGTGGTGTGTCCACTCACAGGATGAGTGGCACTGCCCAATACTGTCACTATGGTGGTGTGTCCACTCACAGGATGAGTGGCACTGCCCAATACTGTCACTATGGCGGTGTGTCCACTCACAGGATGAGTGGCGCTGCCCAATACTGTCACTATGGCGGTGTGTCCACTCACAGGATGAGTGGCGCTGCCCAATACTGTCACTATGGTGGTGTGTCCACTCACAGGATCTAACAGTTGACAACCTGCCGAGTACATATTGACTAATAAATGAACAGTCATTCGAAGGTATCCTTAGTTCTGACCCTCTGACCCATGATGCATGCCACAATAGTTAGCAAATTCCTTAATTTACGTTGGTTCCCAGGATCAAAGTCCCCGCGGCCCGGTCTCTGATCAGGGCTCATGGTTGGCGGTCTGGGCAACCAGGCTGTTAGTATAAATCACAACCCAGGTGATCAGTATCCCTTGGAGGTGTTGATCAAGTTCATTTTTGAGCCTTGAAGCTGGGGGTAACTTGCCTATTCAGAAATTTCCTAAAGAATGGCAAGTTACCGTCAGCGTCAAGGCGGAAGAGGCCGCAGCCTTCACCCCAACAGCTGGAGTCCCCCAAGGGTCATGCTTGAGCCCCGTTCTCTTCAACATCTTTGTAAACGACCTGCCCCAGCCAGAGTATAGGGACACCATCATCGTGCAATTTACGGACGACGTAACACATGTAATAACATCTAATCCAAGCAGCCAAGCGACCAAGCATGCAACTGTAACCCGTAAGGCAAACGTAGAACTAGCCAGGACTGCTAACTGGGAAAGGAAATGGAGGATCACCACTAACCCAGAAAAGATCCAATTAAGCACTGTCGGATGTATGGCCTTCTCAATCAAAAATGAGGGTGGGATAAGAATCAGGGGCGAACCCATAGCCATCTCAAACTCCAACACAGTGCTCGGATACAACTTCAACAGGCTACTCAACTCCTCCCAGTTTGTATCCCAGAAGACAGCGACGGCCCGAGGTTCGCTGGCGAGGCTCTTCCGCTTCAAGCAAGCCCCCACATCAACCTCCACCTGTACAGAATGATTATAAGGCCTAGCCTGAATACCCTTACGTCCCCCTGAACCTCACCAACAAATCCAGCATGCTGAAGATCCAACGGGTACAAAACAAAGCACTTCGCTTACATGAAGCCAATGAACATCAGGCTCAGCTACCTGGCCAGAAGACAGCTGTACCGTATGAAGAATATGTATATTCCAGACCCCGAAGATCCCTACGTAGCAGAAAACACCACCAGCGACTACGAGATCGCGAACCACCACACAGAACCAGAAGAATCACTCTCCAACAAAAAGTGTTCAGACATATCCACGATGAGGCCTTCCCAAGACCTCAAATACTAAGCGGCCTGCCAGACGACCCAGATGAGTGGCCCATCCCGGACCCGATCTACACCAAATGAAGAATAAAGAAAATAAATAAAATACCAAAAAAATAAATACATAAAATATATATATATATATTATATATCTATATATATATATATATTATATATATATATATATATATATATATATATATATATATAAATAAAATAAAACTACTACAAAAAAATATAAAACCAAAAACCCTTTGTTGTGCTATCAGAAGTGTAACTACCCTGATGTTGTTAAGATTAACCTCCCTCAGCCAACTCCATCGGCTCTAGTGCTTTAGGACACCAACAAGGTCACAAACACTAGCCCCCCCAGCCAATGCACTGACAACCCAACATAACACATACGCAAACAAACGACACATACACATATGTCAACCCATGGTGGACAGGCCACCGAACTTTCAATCCTCCTCTCTCTCTACACCCATATCCTCTTCCTGAATTTCATCTCCCCATCCCTCTACCTCCCCATCCTTTCCAAGCCCTTTGGACATCAAAGCTAAAGCTAAGGATTCATTTTCTTCTCAGTGTGCCTATTGCACCTTTACTGTTCAACGGGACTATTCTGCTCATCCTGCCATGCCTCCTGGTCTCATGTGGTGTTATTTCTGTGTGCTGATTGGGAACCAGTTCCATTAATATTTCCGGATGTATAAAGGATTATTTATCTCTCCTGTCTGGGCTCTAAATAATACAGGTTTAGTAAGCAATCCTAATAGTTAAGATAGATCTACCGAGATCTACCGAGTAGATTCTGGCAGGTAAAAGACCTTTGCACGCTCTCCAGCTCAGGAATATCCCTGAAAAAAAATAAAAAAAAATCTCATGATGAGAATGGGGCTGTTAATGTTGAACATATTCCACCCTAGAGAGCACTAGTGTCTTGATAAATATGATCACTGGTACGACATCTCTTGCTTGACAGGTTCTTGTTACCCAACTCTCAGGTTCTTGCAGTTGTGATAGCTACTGTATTGTGTTCTTTACAAGTAAAGTCTTCCCCTAGGATTATTCCCATATCTTTTACATTGCTCTTTAATCTATATTGGGATTTGAGGGAATTTTATATGTGGTTTCGCTTTTATGTTTTCGTTTTTCCATAGTTAGGAGCTGGACTTTGTTCTGTATTAAACACCATATTATTATCTGTGGGCGATTGTAAGACCTGATTTACATCATATTGAAGGTTTGTTTTGTCCACAATATTGTTTTATCGTAAAAATCTTAATGTTATCTGCGAAGATGATAAGGTTCTAGAGTTTGTGTCCTTGTTTATACCTGTTGTGTCCTTGTCTATACCCGTTGTGTCCTTGTCTATCCCGTTGTGTCCTTGTCTATACCCGTTGTGTCCTTGTCTATACCCGTTGTGTCCTTGTCTATACCTGTTGTGTCCTTGTCTATACCCGTTGTGTCCTTGTCTATACCCGTTGTGTCCTTGTCTATACCCGTTGTGTCCTTGTCTATACCTGTTGTGTCCTTGTCTATACCTGTTGTGTCCTTGTCTATACCCGTTGTGTCCTTGTCTATACCCGTTGTGTCCTGTTTTATACCGTTGTGTCCTTGTCTATACCCGTTGTGTCCTTGTCTATACCCGTTGTGTCCTTGCTTCTATACACCGTTGTGTCCTTGTCTATATCCGTTGTGTCCTTGTCTATACCCGTTGTGTCTTGTCTATACCCGTTGTGTCCTTGTCTATACCTGTTGTGTCCTTGTCTATACCTGTGTGTCCTTGTCTATACCCGTTGTGTCCTTGTCTATACCTGTTGTGTCCTTGTCTATACCCGTTGTGTCCTTGTCTATACCTGTTG
>WNGS01167372.1:25708456-25728230 GCA_020271785.1 Procambarus virginalis | reverse complement strand
GATCTTCTCTGTGCAGTACCGTGCCTTAGTTCTTGGAGAATCACTTTTGTCTTATACTTAAGACTAGTACCTCAGCAACATGACCAGCTGCAAGAAAGCAGTCTTTCAGAACCCTGCGTTGCAAATTGTTGATGTTTTGTTTCATCTTACTCCATTAAAGCCTGACATCATCTATAATCAATCTTAATATTTTCCTCTCTGCCCCTTAACCTTAATGTTGTCATCTTCCCTAATGCAAAGATGTTTTCCTACGAGAAACCTTAAAGTTTTCATCACCTCGGTTGCCTAGATGTTTTTGACGACCTCGTGATTGATGAGTTATCTACTGAACAGGAACGTATACCGTGTAGGAGGGAGTTGTCTGTCGTCAAGGGTAGGCCATATATCGTTAAGGAAAGGCTGTCTGTCGTCAAGGAAAGAGATGGTCGTGAAGAATCATAACGGCGCAGAAAACATTTATGCTTCACGAAATAAAGAAGAAGACACGGTGAATGAAAACCTTTACAACGTGAATGAGAAACTTCACATCGTGGATGAAAAACTTAACGTCGTGATAATAAAACAAAGATTAGTGTACCCTTATTGTAAAACCAATATTAAACAATGGTATTCATTATAAAAAATACATTGATGAAAACTAAATAGCTAAATGGCACGAACAAAATAGATATCGTAATATATACGACATCTATTGTAAAGAAAAGACAGATAAAAAATGGAAAATATATTTATCATGAACATAAAAATAACAAAAGCATACCGGGCAGGATGACATAAAGACTGAGGGAAGGAAGGAAACATTAAGGCTGAGGAAGACAGGAAACATTAAGGCTGAGGAAGACAGGAAACATTAAGGCTGAGGAAGACAGGAAACATTAAGGCTGAGGAAGACAGGAAACATTAAGGCTGAGGAGGACAGGAAACATCACCACACATCCTATCTTCAGTAACCACAAGGTGAGGTAACTACCTGTCCTCTCCTCTCACTACAAGACAACCTGGACACCTCACTCCGTCCTCTCTACTAGCTCGTCGCGTTTTCTAACACTATCCTCAATCAGTTAAAAATACGACATATTACTAAAAAAAATGCTCCATTTTATTGACGTTCTCGAGGGTNGTTTTCGGGAAGAAACGGAGAAGACCAAGATAAACAAGACCTCGTCGTGGAGAGTCGTGGGGACAGGGGTCTTAAGAAGACCTTGAAAGGCGCTTACAGACGCCCTAAAGACAGCAAATTCATTGCCGTGTTGGAGGACGAGTGCTGTGGTGAGCCAGCAGTTCACTCCGAAAAGAAATCAGCAAGGAGCGGCGAAGCGCGGGCCCTCAGGGTGCTCAGAAAGTTAGGGGTACCGAAGCGAATTTTGGTTGTGGGAGATTCCCAGGTGAGGTATTTAGACAGAACGTTTGTGCCAGAGATAGGGGAACAGATTAAGAGTTTGCTATCCGGAGCTGGAATTGGTGATATTGTTGGAAACATGAAAGATATTATGACGGGAAATGGGAACAAACCCATTATTTGTATTAGTGTAGGGGTAATGATGTTGGAGAGTTAGAAGTGAGGAACTAATACTGAAATTCAAGACAGCAATAGAATTAGTTAGGAGCAAGGGAGGAATCCCGATCATATGTGGCATTCTTCCAAGAAAGGGAGTGGGAAATGAATGGATGTCGAGGGCACTTGGTGTCAATTGCAGGCTGGAAAGATATTGCAAATCTAATGCAATCTTATATAGACAACTGGGAACACTTCTATGGAAGAAATGAAATGTATGCTCGGGATGGGGTGCATCTATCGAGAGCTGGGGTTGTTGCTGTTGCAAACTCGTTGGAAGAAGTGGTTAGAGGTGTTTGGGTTTAAACTGTTAGTAGATAGAGGTATGGGAATTGATTTGGAGGAAGGATGTAATAAAAGTATGTGTTTGCGGGAGAGAAGGAATTGGCAAAATGATCAGGGAAAGAGAAGGGCCTCAAAATAACAATTCACTTAGGGTATATTACACAAACAGTAGAAGTCTAAGAAATAAAATTAACGAATTAAATGCTCTTGTCTGCACAGAAAAAATAGATATTATTGCACTTACCGAAACGTGGATGAATGTTGATAATAGAGAACTATTAGCCGAATATCAAATAAATGGATTTAAACTATTTCACACAGATAGATATATTAGACGAGGAGGTGGAGTAGCCATATACGTTAGGGACAATTTGAAATGTAGTCTCAAAGAGGGAATCAAAACTGAGCCACACACAGAAACTATTTGGATAGAATTAAACGAAAAAACAAATGATATTATAATAGGAGTTATATATAGGCCACCAAATTTAGACAGAACGGAAGCATCTATGGGATGAAATATCTAGGGCATCTAGATCTAACAGTATTTATGTCATGGGTGACTTTAATTTGAGTGGAATAAACTGGTTGAACAAAACAGGGAATAGTGAAGCAGAAGATTTTCTAGAATTAATTGACGATTGCTTTCTTACGCAACACATTAAGGAACCAACACGGGAAAATAATATTTTAGATTTAGTGTTAACTAACAGGGAAACACAAATTAATGACATCGAAATAGGGAGTGAGCTAGGGAACAGTGATCACAAAGAAATCAGATTTGGCATAGAATGGAATAGACCTGTAGGAGAAAATTCTGTTAAAGTGCCAGATTTTCGAAAAGCTGATTTTAATAGCCTAAGAAATTTTTTGGGTCAAATTGATTGGAAAGTCTTGGGTATGGGGTGTGGGCCGGTCTTGGAGCGAGACATGAACCCAGCGATAGGTGATGTAAATGGGGATTTCGATGTAGATTCAATTATAACGTATTTAAGAATATTCTAAACAAAGCACAGGAACGTAGTATACCACACAAATTGAATAGATCGATTACTAATGACCCAAAGTGGATAACAAAGAATTTGAAGAATCTTATAGGTAAAAAGAGAGCTTGGTACAAAGGATTAAAAATGGGGAGGTCACTTTAGAACAGGAATTCGTACAACTAGTTAGAAATGTTAAAAAGAGATAAGGAAAGCAAAAAGAAACTATGAAGTTCGTATAGCAGGGCAAGCAAAGACAAATCCTAAAGGTTTTTTTCAGTTATATCGAACTAAGACTAGGGAAAGGATAGGTCCATTAAAAACTGAGACAGGTCAAATAACAGATAGTGATGAAGAGATGAGTAGTATTTTTAATAAATATTTTGTATCTGTATTTACTAAAGAGGAACTTAACAATATGCCTTCAGCCCAACAAGTCTATGTGGGTGGGGACGAGGACAGGTTGACGAGTTTAGCAGTTACCAGGGAGGATGTTCTTAAACAAATAGTAAAACTCAAACCAAACAAATCCCCAGGGCCGGATGAAGTGTTTGCCAGAGTGCTGAAAGAATGCAAAGAGGAGCTTTGTGACCCACTGTCAATCATATTTAATAAATCAATAGAGTCAGGCAGAGTGCCAGAGTTTTGGAAAGTTGCTAATGTGATACCAGTTTTTAAGAAAGGAGATAGATCACTTGCGTCTAACTATCGACCAATTAGCCTAACGTCTATTGTGGGAAAGTTACTCGAATCTATAATAGCAAATAAAATTCGTCTTCATCTTGAAAAACATAAATTAATAATTGAGTCGCAACATGGTTTTATAAATGGCCGTTCATGTTTAACAAATTTGTTATCTTTTTATTCTAGCATAGTTGAGGCAGTTGATAGTGGTAAGGATTGTGATGTTGTGTACCTTGACTTTAGCAAAGCTTTCGATACAGTGCCACATGAAAGACTGATTAAAAAGATAGAAGCTCGTGGTATTGGGGTGCTATATTAAGCTGGATTAGGGCATGGCTATACCAAAGGAAACAGAGAGTTAGTATAAATGGGGTCAAGTCAGAGTGGGAAAATGTTGTAAGTGGAGTGCCTCAAGGCTCTGTCCTGGGACCTCTGTTGTTTATAATATATATAAATGATTTAGATTCAGGTTTGAGTAGCAACATTTGCAAATTTGCCGATGATACGAAAATCGGTAGGGAAATTAATTCTGATTGATCTGGAAAGGGTTTTGAAATGGTCTAAGGACTGGCAGATGCAGTTTAATGCTGATAAATGTAAAGTTCTGAGGCTAGGTAATGATGATAGAGTTACAAGATACGAGCTAGATGGTGTTGAGATTGCGAAGTCGGATTGCGAAAGGGATCTGGGAGTTATAATTAGTAAGAATTTAAAACAAAAGGATCAATGCATAAATGTTCGTAATAAGGCAAATAGGACACTCGGATTTATTAATCACAGCGTAAGTAACAAGACACCTGGTGTGGTTCTCAAGCTATATCTTGCTCTGGTTAGGCCCCATTTAGATTATGCAGTTCAGTTTTGGTCGCCATATTATAGAATGGACATAAATTCACTTGAACGTGTCCAGCGTAGGATGACTAAGTTAATTCCCCAAATTAGAAATCTTTCAAATGAAGAAAGATTAACAAAGCTTAATTTGCATTCACTGGAAAGGCGAAGAGTTAGGGGTGACATGATAGAGGTTTACAAGTGGATGAATGGACATAACAAAGGGGATATTAATAGGGTATTGAAAGTATCAACACAAGGACAGAACGCAAAACAATGGGTATAAATTGGATAAGTTTAGATTTAGGAAAGACTTGGGTAAATACTGGTTCAGTAACAGGGTTGTTGATTTGTGGAACCAATTACCGCGTAACATTGTGGAGGTGGGGTCTGTTACGTACTCATAGCTGGCTACGTAATAAATTTATATGAACTTTTGTGATATTAACTGTATATGTGTATATGTATTATAATCATCGTGTGAGTTGGCAATGTCAGGGGGTACAGGAGCGGTGGCGTCTCCACACACGTATTTGACCTGTTAGATTCGGGAAGAGAGAGTTTGCTGGACCTGTTCAGTTTAGAGTTCCAGATGTAGCAATATTTATATTCATTAATTACGTGTATACAGTAACTACGCAGTTAGCATTGTACTTATTAATTTTGGGAAATACCTATTATGTTATTTAATATTCTACATGTATTTTGAGAACCAGTGGTGGTTGAATTAGTCTCATATATTAAAAAGTCATGTTTTCCAACCCTCATCCTGTTGAGCGGAGGGGGGAGAGGTTTTTTGGGTTGAGTAGCCGCGCAGCAGTCAGTTGCTGGCTGGTACTCGGGGACGTAACATGGGAGCTAAGTCTGTGTCTTTTGTTTTCTAGCTTTTAGTAGTTATTTGTTCTGGGAGAGACATTTTTATTTGTTATTTAAAATAAGTGAATCAGTGATCATATGTGAGTATATATGTTGAAATATAATATTTTTATAACTTATGCATATTTCTTCTTTCCTAAGAAATATTTTACTTGTTATTCTCTGTACTTGTCATGGAGTTATACTGGTGACCAGCTTATACAACCTCATGATTACCCTAGACTAGTTGATTTCAGGTTGGTGGTTACGAGCCTTAACAAACGATAGGTAACAAAGAGATATGGGGGCCTGTGCCGGGAAATATTGTTCCCACTTAAACTTAACTGTGCTAATCTAACCTTGCCTTCCTAGGTACCAGTGTCTTGTGTGTTTTCTACTATTAACTATTCCATGTGCCATGCAAGCCTTCCTGTGTGTCAAGTAACAACGTTTCACGATTTTGAGGTAAGTCATCCTATAACTTTTGTTTGTGCAGTGAGGCCAAGCGAATTTTCAGTGTGGTGAAAATTTTACAGTGAAGTGAAGTGCAGTGCCAGTGTGTTTATTATTATTATTGTGAATCAAGTGCCAAGTGTTAATCACGATGGAGGATCAAGTGTTGTTGTTGTTGGCTCAACCAAACTTTGAGGGAATTAAAAACCTAACAAAGTCTGCGTTAGTAAATATGGCCAGTAAGCTAGAATTAACCGCCAGAAATAGCATGACTAAGGCACAAATTCTGAGTCATAGTGACACATTTTGTTGAGAACCAAGAATTAGGAGAAGAATTTCTGGAGGAAGTTAGAGAAGAGACAAGTGATCAAATTGCTTTAAGGCGTCTTGAGTTAGATGCTCGTCAATTAGCTTGAAGCTCAAAAAGAACAGAAATTATTAGAGATTGAAGCTCAAAGAACAGAAATTATTAGAGGCTGAAGCTCAGCAGAGGGAGCTTGAGACTAGGCGTTTAGAACTTGCGGCACAAAACCAGAGAGTTTTAATGGAGTTGCAACTAGAAGCAACAAAGAAGGAACAATTAGAGATTCAACAACAAATGGCTGACACTAATTTCAGGCTTGAAACACAGCGTATGGCAGCTGGGCATGGAAATTCTAGTAATGTTTCAATTAATAATGATAATAATCCCATAAGGATGAGTAAATATATAGAATTACCCAAGTTTAATGAGGAGGATCCTGAGGTTTTCTTTGCACATTTTAATAAGATTGCCATCAGTATGAACTGGCCAAGGGATCAATGGGTAGCAATTATGCAGTCTCAATTTAAGGGGCGTAGTCAGGAGGTTTTTACATCCCTACCTGACGCTCATAGTTTTGATTATGAATTTGTAAAGAAAAGCATCTTAAATGCTTATCAATTAAATCCAGAGGCACACAGGCAAAAATTTAGAAACCTAAGGAGGGTAAGTGATCAGACAATAGCTGATTTTACTCGTCAAAAGACGAACTATTGCAACAGATGGTTAAAGTCACTTTCAGTAACAGAGTTTGATGCTTTAAAGAATCTTCTTATCATGGAAGAAGTATTGTCTTGTCTCCCAGACAAATTATCTACTTTTATGGCAGAACAAAAGAATGTAACAGACATTTATGAGCTGTCAAAGCTCGCTGATGAGCATGAGTTGTTGACTAAGGCCCAGTTTACGGCCACTTCACCTAAGTCTAGTCGTAGAGTAAATTACAATGCTCACAGAACTCCTTATCATTATAAGCCCACTCCTAGTCCTCCAGTTACTCCCGTGAACTCTTCTCTTACTAACACTAAGATTGTTACTCCACTGCCAGGATCATCTAAGCCTAGTAATGCTCATTCTAAACCTGCAGTTGGTTCTACCAGTGTGCCCACTTTCAAGCATTGTACACATTGTAAGAGAAGGGGTCATGTGATTACTTCATGTTTTAGTTTGCATCCTGAACTACGGCCCACTGGTCTTATTATGAGTAAAGGATTGCAACATATTAATTCTTCATGTACTACAGTCAATCCCAATTGGATGGCTGACTTTAAACCATATATTTCCACAGGTACATTATTATGTAATAATGGTAACCATAAGACTGTTCAATTACTCCGTGATACTGGAGCTTCACAGTCTCTTATTGCCCAAAATGTACTTGCTGATGTTGACACCCGAGATCTGGGTGAAGTTGTACTTCTCCAAGGTATTGCCGGTAGAGTACAACCTGTGTCTTTGATGCAAATTAATCTTGATTCTAAATATACTTCAGGATGGTGTAATGTTGGTGTAAGTAAGCAACTGCCCATTCCTGGGGTAGACATTATTTTAGGTAATGATTTTGGCAACCGTCAGGTTGCAGGGCCCAAGTGTCCCATAATGTTAACCAATCCCCAGAATGTATTAGCTAAACCAGAGGCAGATGATATTATTTACCCTGCTTGTGTGGTAACTAGATCAATGGGAAAAACAGGTGAGAGTAATTCTGATTTCACTGAGGTTGCTGTTCCCAAGACCAGGACCCCTTCAGGAAAGGAGTGGGAGGTGGATCTTGAGGATTCTTTTATGACTCGACTGGATGATGAGAGTGAGGCAGTAGTAGAAGCCCCGCCGAACCTAAGTCACAAGGAAAGTGAAGGTGAGGAGGCTGAACTATCTGTACCTTGCCCGCTTGTCTCCAGTGAACCAGTTGTCGAGAGTGAGGCCGAAGTAGCTATGGCTCCATTTTATTCTGATCAATCAGGAAAAGAGATCAAGCTACTAGGTTCTTGCCCGCTCGCTGCTGAGTCTGAGTCATTGCCCTTAAGTGTTGAACAGACTACTGATCCTAGTTTAATTAAGTGTATTTCTGAGGCACCTGATAATGTTGATGCATTGGAGGAAGGGACGGGTTTCTTTTTCCAGGATCGACTTCTGATGAGAAGGTGGAGACCCAAGGGAACTCCCTCTTCAGATGATTGTGAGATTAGAACCCAACTCGTTGTCCCCAATGATTATCGTAGGCAGATCTTGCAAGCTGCACATGATGACCCCATGGGAGGTCACCAAGGTATCTCAAATATGTACCATAAGATATGCAAATATTTTTTCTGGCCTAAGTTAAAGAAAGACGTGGTTAGATATTGTCATAACTGTGTACCTTGTCAACTTGTTGGAAAACCTAATCAATCTGTGCCTAGAGCACCATTGCAACCTATTGTAGTTCCTGATGAACCATTTACTCATGTTGTAATTGATTGTGTAGGTCCTTTACCTAAGACTAAGTCGGGTAACATGTTTTTATTTACTCTCATGTGTATGACTACTAGATTTCCAGAAGCTTATGCTCTAAGGAATACCCAAGCTCATAATCTCATTAAGTGTCTTGAACGCTTTTTCTCCTTGTTTGGGATGCCTAGAGTTATTCAGAGTGATAATGGGGGAAACTTTTGTTCTAAAGTTTTCAGAACTTTTTGCGAGTCCCGAGGGATTCAGCACAAATTGTCTAGTCCATATCATCCACAAAGCCAAGGTGGGCTTGAACGTTTCCACCAGACTTTAAAACAAATGTTGAGGACAACCGGAGAGACTTATCCACGTAATTGGGATGAGAATCTCCCCTTCGTGTTGTTTGCTGCGAGAGAAGGGTTACAAGAGTCTTTGGGATGTTCACCTTTTGAACTCGTGTTTGGTCACCAAGTGAGAGGTCCTCTTAAAATGCTCCACGAAAAGTTGTTGGGAGATGTCTCTGTTCATCAGAGTGGTTTGTACTTGAGTAAGGTCAAGGACAAGTTGTGTCGGGCTCGTGAGTTGGCGAAAGAACATCTGGGAAGAACTCAACAAGCCATGAAATCACGATATGACAAGAAGTTCAAGGCTAAACTCAGGTCGTTTGCTGTCGGAGATTTGGTGTTGGTGTTGAAACCTCATTTGGGGACTTCCATGTCCCATAAGTTTGCAGGACCCTACCAAGTGGTAGAGAAGGTGGGAGACCTAACTTATAAAATAATTAACCCTAATCTTTCAGAACCACAAATGACTGTGCACATTAACAGATTAAAATCTTATGTTGGACCAGGTGTAGTATCTTGTTTTAGTCGGAAAGAATACACACCTGAGGATCATTGCAGGGAGGAAAATGATGTTAATATTTGTGGTATCTGTATATAGCTGAGATAGTCTTGGTAGTAAGGTTGATGTAAAGTCATTCTTGGTTACTGACTTTAATACTTATAAACGATTACATGACTAGAGCGCCCAAGCTTGGCAGGCGTCCTGTGCTTTGTTTACCTTCTCTCTCCGTGGCGTCCAGCCGCCGCACATAGAAAACGGATGGTACCATTTTCTGTGAACATGACATCCCTCCTTTTCTTTAAAAAGAATGAATACAGGATGTCTACCATGCTTGTAGCACAAAGCAAAGTTATTGACACAAAGTAAGTTATTAACATATCAAGAGATATTGCATACATTTAACATTAATTAAACACACAAAGAATTTAAACAACTTTACCACAAAGGATTTCAATGTTAAAAATACATATGCAATGTTAAACAAACATGAAAGAAACTGTAATACAAAGTTACAAAATATTGAATGAGAGATCTGCATTATTCAAACAATATTAAATTTAGTTCAGCATAACAAGTAAATACTTTGCATTACATAGGAACACAATTAATCATCAAATCGTGTAGGGCGTTTAACATGACGTTTAGGACGAGAGTCCTTAAGTACAAGAATATCCCTCGATGAATTGTTTATCGAGTTATAACTCATTTTTTCTTTTTCTTTTGCACGACTTTGCACTTCATCATTTTCTACACTATTTGGAATCACTTTGAAATAAGCCATATTACGTGTTATACTATGATCTCTATTACTCGCTGTTACCATAGTTCCTTTTACACTAATCACTTTATATGGTTTTGTATCATACGGCATATCTAGCTTTCCCTCTTTTTTCTTTTTAACGAGAACAGTATCTCCAACCTTTATGAATTGTTCCTTTGCACGTTGATCATGAGCAATTTTCATTTTGCCCTTCGCTAGTGCATCCTTCTGAGCGAGACGTTTATCCGTTACTTTGGCTGGCATGACAGGTAGTGCGATTCTCATAGGACGTCCAAATAAAAGTTCGCCAGGCGACTTGCCCAGTGTTCCATGCGGTGTTGCACGGTAGTTCCTGAGAAAAGCATACATAGCTTGTTTCCAGGATCGTCCTTCGGCATGAGCACAGCGTACAGCTTTCATGAGAGGTTGCATGAATCTCTCGACTTCTCCATTTGCTTGTGGATGTAGTGGCATCACACGGCGGTGTTTGAATCCAATATGCTCAGCAAAGTTGACAAAGTCTTGTCCATTAAATGGCGGTCCATTGTCCGTCTTGACAACTTCAGGAATGCCAAAGTTTGAAAAGATCTTGTCGAGTTTCGGGATGACAGCCTTTGCAGATGTGGAAGTGATGATTTCTACTTCTGGATAACGTGAGTGATCATCAATGACTACCATCAAGTACTCTCCAGTTGGTAGCGGTCCACAGAAGTCCATCGATACTTCCATCCATGGTGCAGCAGGTAGTGGTGAAGGTTGTAGAGGTGTTGGTCTTGAAGTATCCACTGCAGCTTGGCAAGGGACACAGGCATCATGCATGTCCTTAGCTTGACGATCAATGCCAGGAAACCACACCTTTTCTCGTAGCAGCTGTTTGGTCCTTACAAGACCTTGGTGTCCTTGATGTGCAAGCTTCAGAGCACGTTGCTGGAGAACAGCTGGAATGACGATACGAGTACCTCGCAGCACGGTGTCGCGTTGTTGCGTAACACTTAATTCTGTCTGGATGCGTTCAAGTGCTTTGAATGCATCTTGGTCAACTCCTGAGGGTGGGATGCGTGGAAACTTTTTCTTAGTCAATGCATCCACTGTTGCTTGCAGAGTTGGGTCCTCTAGGGTTGCAGTACGTATTTCATCAAGAGTGAGAGCCTTAGGGACTGCATCACAGGTTACAGAGTGTACATATTCCTCGGCAACTTGCTGATGCTTGGTGATGGTGAAACTGTTGGCAGGATGTCGACTGATGTAATCAGCGGGATTGCCTGCACCCGGCTTGTATTTCACCGTAAAGTTGTATGGTTGCAGACGAAGAGCCCATCTCTCAATGCGAGCTGGTGGTTTGGACTTTGGATTATTGAAGATGGTCTCCAACGGTTTGTGGTCAGTGACTATCGTGGTAAAGGGTGCACCAAGCAGATACACATTGAAGTGTTCACAGCCCCATACAAGAGCAAGAGCTTCCTTCTCTGTCTGACTGTATCGTTGCTCAACATCTGTGAGAGAACGGCTGGCATAGGCAATTACTACTCTGGAATCTGGTTGACCAGGTTTGTGTTGGGCTAACACAGCACCTAAACCAACAGGACTAGCATCCACCGTTAACTCAGTGTCCATTGATGGATCAAAGTATGCAGCAGTCGCATTTTCTACTAGTGCATCTTTCACAGCATCAAATGCATTTTGCTCGACATCGCTCCAGTACCATGATGCATTTTTCTTCAGGAGCTCACGTAGAGGCTTCGTAATGGTAGCAAAATCTGGAATGAAGCGAGAACAGTAGTTTGCCATTCCCAGAAAACTATGTACTTCAGTGGATGTTGAAGGAGGTGCAGCATTCTTGATATCTGCAACTTTCTTAGGATCTGGAGACAGACCTTTGTCACTAAGTACATGTCCAAAGAATTCAATTTTATGTTGATTGAACTCACACTTTGCTCGGCTTAGCGTCAAATTCTTTTCTCGTAAGCGTTGCAATGTTGCACGAAGAGCTTTGTCGTGTTCAGCTTGGGTACGGCCATAAACAATGATGTCATCAGACATGTTGTCAGCATTAGGTATATCTTGCAATACCTGGCTGATGATGTGCTGGAATACTTCAGCAGCACTGTTAATACCAAAACTCAGGCGCTTGTACCTATACAGACCTCGATGTGTCGTAAACGTTGTGATGAATCGACTCTCATCATCAAGTTCAAGCTGATGATAGCCCTTGTTTAAATCTAACTTGCTGAATACAGTTGCACCATTCAAGCGGTAGATCATATCATCTACAGTGGGTGTAGGATGGCGTTCACGCATTATTGCCTTGTTGGGAACACGCATGTCTACACAAATGCGTATCTCATCTGGATTCTTCGGCTTTGGTGGAGTGACAATTGGGCTTACCCATGGTGTTGGGCCTGTTACCGGTTCAATGATATCTAGTTCTATCAGCCTATCCAGTTCGGCATCGACTTTCTTGCGAGTATGGAATGGTTGTCGGCGATGTGGTTGGGCAACTGGAATTACATCTGGGTTGATATGCAGATGTACCTTGCTATCAGTATAACAACCTATGGATTTAAACCGATCAGAAAATTCAGCAACAATAGCATCAACATTGTTTGCAGATTCCACTGCTACAGCATTAGAAAGCTGAAGTAGCCCCAATTTGGTTGAAGTCTTGTAACTGAGTAAAGACTCCTTTGCATTCCTAACAACATGGAATGTAGTAATGAGCATTGCATTCTTTGACTTAATCTCTGCAGTGAAAGTTCCAATCACTGGTAAGGCTACCTTTGAAGCATAGGCAGTGGCTTTGCCATTATAGTTTTCAAGCTTTGGGAACTGTTTTTTAAATTTTTCATAGTGGCACTCAGCAATGGTGTCAATGTTTGATCCAGTGTCAATGAGAATTTTGAGACAAATGCCAGCAATGTATACTATAGTCTCTGGGTTGTTTGGAAGATCATTCCATTCTGTGATTGCTTGTACTCCATAAATATAATCACATTCACTGTCATCTGAGACTGGTTGTAATGAAATGTTGTCTTGTATATTATTAACATTCTTGATTTGAGGTGCAATATTGTGTTTGCCACCTCGACTCCTATGACTTGATCCTCGTACATTGCTTTTATTTATTGATTGTGGTTTCTTTAGTGCGGAACGACACATAGCACCAAAATGACCTAGTTTTCTACACTCATAGCACTTCTTACCTTGTGCAGGACAAACATTATCTTGGTGTGGGTAGTCTCCTCCACAATTGTAACATTTATTGTTGACAACCTCTGATGTGAGTCGTTGTGACTGCTTGAGTCTTGTTCCATGACTCCAGTTGTGATGTGGTTCTCGGCTCAATTTAATGTTAGGTTTGGCATGATATCTTCTATGATCATGGTGTCTCCCTGAACCTTACATACTTCATGACTGTTAGTAACAGTGGCAGAACCGTTGTTGGCACTGCACTCCATGACACGAGCATCACGTGCAGCATCTTCCATTCGACGAGCCATATCCAGTATCTTGGTAAGAGAACTTTCATCATCAACAAGTTCTAGAGCTCTTCGACGGAGACGTGTAGATGTGCATGTTTCAATTATTTGCTGTTTGATTTCTTTGTCAACATCAGCAAACTCACAATGGGTTGCTAAACCCTGCAGACGTGTATGGTATTGATCAACAGTTTCATTAGAGAGTTGTTTTGCTCTCCTGAAATGCATAATTTCCATAGCAGTATTTTGCCTTGGTTTGAAATGCTCAGTTAATTTGGCCTTGGCAGTGTCATAATCTTTGGCACCACCAGTGTCTTTCAGTGTATCAAAGATGTCACAAACTCTATCACCTGCATAATGAAGTAGAAAGGCACGCTTTCTTTCAGCACTTTTGATGTCAGAAACTATCAACAAATTTTCAAACCTTTTAAGCCATTTGACCCACCTCTGTGACAGGTTTGTCTGGTCACAGTCAGGATCAAATGCAGGAAACTGAGGTATATTTGCCATTTTTACTGAATAAATGTAAACTTATCACTTAAAATGTTCCTCAGAATATATAACACTTACTGCACTGTATATGTTATTCAAGAATTCACTGTAATTAATTTAATTTTGCAAAGCACACAAGCATTTTAATGCAAAAGTTCACAACAGTGCACAACACAGCAGCAACTGATTTCTTACCTAGCCCTTGTGTACATGTGTTGTTCCTACTCACAGCAACACAGCAGTTGTTAGCAGTTGGTACAGCAGTTGTCAGCAGTTGGTACAGCAGTTGTCAGCAGTTGGTACAGCAGTTGGCAGCAGTTGGTACAGCAGTTGGTACAGCAGTAGGCAGCAGTTGGCACAGCAGTTGGTTCACAGCGTGAAGAATTTTGTAGCACGGAGCGTTGTTTCATAACCAAAACATCGGGTTTTGTACACTGCATGAAAGCGTCGTTTCGTACACAGCGTCGGCAGATTCCTCTATTCACAGCTTGTCAGCACAGCTTGGGTAGCACACAGCATTGGCCAGCACACAGCAACGGCCAGCACACAGCAACGGTCAGCACACAGCAATGGTCAGCACAAAGCATGGGGTAGCATACAGCATCGGGTATGGTGCTCACAGACAGCTTCTCCTTCCTCCTCTGGGCGAGACAGCATGCACTCCTTCCTTGTGTTTGAAGTTAAACAAATACCTGCGTTCCCAGTTCATCGTCGTCGCCAATGTGGTATCTGTATATAGCTGAGATAGTCTTGGTAGTAAGGTTGATGTAAAGTCATTTTTGGTTACTGACTTTAATACTTATAAACGATTACATGACTAGAGCTGCCAAGCTTGGCAGGCGTCCTGTGCTTTGTTTACCTTCTCTCTCCGTGGCGTCCAGCCGCCGCACATAGAAAACGGATGGTACCATTTTCTGTGAACATGACAATATTCAACTTCTCAGTTCCAGTTCCAATGGCAGGGAGATGCTATGTCATTTACAGGAGGAGCAACGTGATGAGTTCCAGGTTCTGCTGGACAACCATACATCTCTGTTTGGGGAGGTTCCCACTCAGACCCACCTCATCACCCACGACATTCAGCTCCTGGACAACACACCCATTCGACAACATCCGTACCGAGTGAATCCCGAAAAGAGGAAGATTCTACAAGCAGAAGTGGACTATCTGCTCCAGCATAATTTCATTCGGCCAAGTCAAAGTACTTGGAGCTCTCCGTGTTTATTAGTGCCAAAACCAGGAGGAACCTGGAAATTGTGTGTTGATTATCGTAAACTGAACAAAAACACTACTGTGGACGTTTTTCCCTTACCTCTGTTAGAGGAATGTATTGAATCAATTGGACATGCTCAATATGTAAGTAAACTTGATTTGTCTAAGGGCTATTATCAAATTCCATTGACTGATTACGCAAGGGAGGTTACTGCTTTTGTGACACCTGATGGTGCTTACGAATTCAACGTGATGCCGTTCGGTCTGCGAAATGCACCTGCTACTTTTCAGAGACTCATGAATTTCTTACTCAAGGATGTGCCAGATTGTAGGGCCTACCTTGATGACATTGTTTTATACAGTAAGAATTGGCAGATCATCTCTTAGGTCTTAAGAACTTGTTTACAGTGTTGCAAAGTGCAAAATTAACCATAAATATGAATAAGTGTAGTTGGGCAAGAGGTACTATAACCTATCTTGGACATGAAGTAGGACAAGGTAAGATTATTCCATTACAAGATAAGGTTCAAGCCATTGTGGACTACCCAGTGTTAACTAGTAGAAAAGGAGTCCAACGGCTTATTGGTATGTGTGCATACTATAGGCGTTATTGTAGAATTTTTCAACAGTGGCTGCTCCTTTGACAAATTTGTTACGCAAACATGTAAAGTTTCAGTGGACACAAGATTGTCAGAATGCTTTTCAGAACCTAAAGGGCATATTGTCTACATCACTTGTTCTTGCTAGTCCCCAATTTGATAAACCTTTCATATTACACATTGATGCGTCAGATGTTGGTATAGGGGCTGTGTTGATTCAAGTTGGTCTAGATAATATTGAACATCCTGTGTATTATTATTCAAGAAAATTTAATACAGCTCAGAAATTATTCAGTGGTAGAAAAGGATNTTACTACTCTGTTTCTGCCTTCCTCTAAAAATTTCCAGTAGTGTCATATTGATCTTCCCGTCTATACCGCTGTTGTTCCTCTCACGGGAATTCCGGACATGAAGATTGTAGCATTTTTTGTCCCTAAGTGAAAATTGACATAATTTAGGGTGAAAGTTCTACACCCTATTCCAAAACGGCATGTAACCCTCGCAATATGTTCCTGCATTTTCGAGGATGTAGAAAATTGCATTTGCTCCTAAATTTCCATATATGCATATTCCTTTAGCGTAGAATTGCAAATATGTCGGTTTACGGTTTTCAAGGTATTATACCTATGTCTGTCTTGTCTACCTCTTTATTGGAGCCATCTCCGTCTTTCCCCAATTCCTTCATTATGCACTCCGTCTAACTGTTGCTCACATCGTTTATATTACCCGGCTCTGCAATATTGCTGTTATTTTGTACCACAATACCCTCTTCCTCTACACTACTGCTGCGGTTCTCTAAACTATCTGTTCTGAGTTTTGGTCGTTATCCAATGTTGTTCTTTTCCCAGTCCGCATATATCATGGTAGCTTATCTGTGAATGATAATCTCTACGACTCGGGAATGTTTTTTCATCAGTTTAGTTATGTTCTCCAACATTAATCTGTCATCTTTGCAGACCCAGTAAATTCCTTGCCTTTTGTGCATCCTGGAGATAATTCTGCACACCCCAGGTGAAATCTACGTTACAGATGCAACACTTGACGCCTACATTGCGTTTCCCAATCCTCCCGAACACTTGCACCACACCTCTCCATTGTCTGATGTATTGTATTGTATTTGTATCACTGGTATGGTTCACTTGTTGATGTCAGTCCTTTTAACTCTTTATAAAATTTTAGTATATATTATATATTTAATATTTATAATATTATATGTTTACCGTATATTTGTAATAATATTAGTATGTTATTTGTTGTTCAAACTTTATGGAGGTACTTAGCGTAGGGGTAGCGAAGCTGGGCCCCGTCGTACAGGTGACCTCTTGTTGTCCCAGGTATTGTCACCAGTTCCAGTTACTCGATTTATAACACTGATTTATTCTTTGCTTGTATTCGGATACGTGCCACTGGATAGGTGCCATGCAGATCGGCGTTCATACGTGCCACAAGGATACTTGCCACTGACAACAGGATACGTGCCACTGACAACAAGATACATGCCACTGACAACAAGATACGTGCCACTGACAACATGATACGTGCCACTGACAACAAGATACATGCCACTGACAGCAAGATACATGCCACTGACAGCAAGATACGTGCCACTGACAACATGATACGTGCCACTGACAACAAGATACATGCCACTGACAACAAGATACATGCCAATGACAAGATACGTTCCACTGACAACAAGATACGTGCCACTGACAACATGATACGTGCCACTGGCAACAGGATACGTTCCACTGACAACAAGATACGTGCCACTGACAACATGATACGTGCCACTGACAACAGGATACGTGCCACTGACAACAAGATACGTGCCACTGACAACATGATACGTGCCACTGACAACAGGATACGTGCCACTGACAACAGGATACATGCCAATGACAACAAGATACGTGCCAATGACAACAAGATACGTGCCATTGACAACAAGATACGTGCCACTGACAACATGATACGTGCCACTGACAACATGATACGTGCCACTGACAACAAGATACGTGCCACTGACAACAAGATACGTGCCACTGGCAACAAGATACGTGCCACTGACAACAAGATACGTGCCACTGACAACATAATACGTGCCACTGACAACATAATACGTGCCACTGGATAGGTGCCATGCAGATCGGCGTTCATACGTTCCACAAGGATACTTGCCACTGACAACAAGATACGTGCCACTGACAACATGATACGTGCCACTGACAACATGATACGTGCCACTGACAACAAGATACGTGCCACTGACAACAAGATACGTGCCACTGACAACAAGATACGTGCCACTGACAACAAGATACGTGCCACTGACAACAAGATACGTGCCACTGACAACAAGATACCTGCCACTAAAGATGTTCTTCCGGTATGCAAAATATTCCAAGATGTTTGGAAGGGTTCCCAGAGCCAGTATCGACCTTGCACAACATTCAAGACTTGGCTTCCTGAGATTTCTCGCTAAAAAGCTTTCGTGTGAAGGATGGAGACAATTTTAACGGGGAAGGAAAGTAAGACCTTTGGTATACGACATTAAGGCGGCCAATTTTCAAAGTGGTCGCCCAGGAGAAGCGTATACTGCTGCAGCTGCTCCCGGTATCTGTTTATACTGTGTTGTGTAGGAAATGGTTTATTCGACAGTGTATGTGTGCCTGTACTCATCTATTTGTACTCACCTATTTGTGCCTGCAGGATCGACGTTAATGATTGTAGGATGATAAATCTAATAATAAACTTAATAAATTTTACATCGAAAAAATGCTGGAAATAGGAGAAGGAGAGAGGAAGCGAACTATCAGGATAAGGATTTTGGATGGAACGGGGGGGGGGGGGAAGGAAAGGTGCCCAATCACTTGGACGGTCGGGGATTGAACACCGATCTGCTTGAAGCGAGACCGTCGCTCTACCGTCCAGCCCAAGTGGTTGGGCTGGACGGTAGAGCGACGGATCCCGCCTTTCGAACCATCAGTTGTTTACAGCAATGACTCCGGTCCAATTTCCCTATCATACTTAGTTTTAAAATTATGAATAGAATTTGCTTCCACAACCTTTGTGTGAGTGTGTGTGTGTGTGTGTGTGTGTGTGTGTGTGTGTGTGTGTGTGTGTGTGTGTGTGTGTGTGTGTGTGTGTGTGTGTGTGTGTGTGTGTGTGTGTGTGTGTGTACTCACCTATTTGTACTCACCTATTTGTGCTTGCGGGGGTTGAGCTTTGGCTCTTTGGTCCCGCCTCTCAACTGTCAATCAACCGGTGTACAGATTCCCGAGCCTACTGGGCTCTATCATATCTACACTTGAAACTGTGTATGGAGTCAGCCTCCACCACATCACTGCCTAAAGCATTCCATCCGTTAACTACTCTGACACTGAAAAAGTTCCTTCTAACGTCTCTGTGGCTCATGTGGGTTCTCAGTTTCCACCTGTGTCCCCTTGTTCGCGTCCCCCAGTGTTGAATAGTTTGTCCTTGTCTACCCGGTCGATTCCTCTGAGGATTTTGTAGGTTGTGATCATATCTCCCCTTACTCTTCTGTCTTCCAGTGTCGTAAGGTGCATTTCCCGCAGCCTTTCCTCGTAACTCATGCCTCTTAGTTCTGGGACTAGTCTAGTGGCATACCTTTGGACTTTTTCCAGCTTCGTCTTGTGCTTGACAAGGTACGGGCTCCATGCTGGGGCTGCATACTCCAGGATTGGTCTTACATATGTGGTGTACAAGATTCTGAATAATTCCTTACACAGGTTCCTGAACGCTGTTCTGATGTTAGCCAGCCTCGCATATGCCGCAGATGTTATCCTTTTTATGTGGGCTTCAGGAGACAGGTTTGGTGTGATATCAACTCCAAGATCTTTCTCTCTGTCCGTTTCATTAAGTACTTCATCTCCTATTCTGTATCCTGTGTCTGGCCTCCTGTTTCCACTGCCTAATTTCATTACTTTGCATTTACTCGGGTTGAACTTCAACAGCCATTTGTTGGACCATTCACTCAGTCTGTCTAGGTCGT
>WNGS01167372.1:25693557-25706938 GCA_020271785.1 Procambarus virginalis | reverse complement strand
TTCAGGGTGGTGTGGGTGGTGATTGTTCAGGGTGTGTGGGTGGTGATTGTTCAGGGTAGTGTGGATGTGATTGTACAGGGTGGTGTGGATGGTGATTGTTCAGGGAGTGTACTGGTGGTGTGGATGGTGATTATACAGGGTGGTGATTGTACAAGGTGGTGTGGGTGGTGATTGTACAGGGTAGTGTGGGTTGTGATTCTACAGGGTGGGGTGGGTGGTGATTGTACAAGGTGGTGTGGGGTGATGATTTTACAGGGTGGGTGGTGATTGTACAGGGGGGTGTGGGTGGTAATTGTAGAGGGTGGTGATTGTACAGGGTGGTGGTTGTACAAGGTGGTGATTGTACAGGGTGGTGTGGGTGGTGATTGTTCAGAGTGGTGTGGGTGGTGAGTGTTCAGGGTGGTGTGGGTGGTGATTGTTCAGGGTGGTGTGGGTGGTGATTGTTCAGGGGGTGTGGATGGTGATTGTACAGGGTGGTGTGGATAGTGATTGTTCAGGGTGTGTACTGGGTAGTGTGAGTGGTGATTGTACAGGGTGGTGTGGATGGTGGGTGGTGACACTATTCTTCATGACACTATACACCATTACACTATACACCACGACCCTATACACCACGACACTATACACCACGACACTATACTCCACGACACTATACTCACGACACTATACTCCACGACACTATACCCACGACACTATACTCCACGACACTATACTCAACGACATTATACTCAACGACACTATACTCAACGACACTATACACCACGACATTATACTCCACGACACTATAAAACAATGACACTATACACCACGACATTATACTCAACGACACTATACTCAACGAAACTATACACCACGCCACTGTACTCCACGACACTATACACCACGACACTATACTCCAAGATACTATACACCACAACACTATACACCTCGACACTATACTCCATGACACTATACATCACGACACTATACACCATGACACTATACTCCACGACACTATTCACCACGACACTACTCCACGACACTATACTCCATGACACTATACATCACGACACTATACACCATGACACTATACTCCACGACACTATTCACCACGACACTATACACCAACGACACTATACACCACGACACTATACTCCACGACACTATACTACACGACACTATGCTCCACGACACTATACTCCACGACACTATACTCCACGACACTATACTCCACAACACTATACACCACGACACTATACACCCCGACATTACACTCCACGACACTATACTCCACGACACTATACTCCACGACACTATACTCCACGACACTATACACCACGACACTATACACCACGACACTATACACCACGACACTATACTCCACAACTCTAACTCCACGACACTATACTCCACGACACTATACACCACGACACTATACACCACGACACTAACACCACGACACTCTACACCACGACACTATACTACACGACACTATACACCACGACACTATACTACACGACACTATGCTCTACGACACTATACTCCACGACACTATACACCCCGACATTACACTCCACGACACTATACTCCACGACACTATTCTCCACGACACTATACTCCACGACACTATACTCCACGACACTATACTCCACGACACTATACTCCACGACACTATACACCCCGACATTACACTCCACGACACTATACTCCACGACACTATGCTCCACGACACTATACTCCACGACACTATACCCCACGACACTATACACCGACATTACACTACACGACACTATACTCCACGACACTATACCCCACACACACTATACACCACGACACTATACACCCCGACATTACACTCCACGACACTATACTCCACGACTCTATACACCACGACACTATACTCCACGACACTATACACCCCGACATTACACTCCACGACACTATACTCCACGACACTATGCTCCACGACACTATACACCACGACACTATACTCCACGACACTATGCTCCACGACACTATACTCCACAACACTATACACCACGACACTATACACCCCGACATTACACTCCACGACACTATACTCCACGACTCTATACACCACGACACTATACTCCACGACACTATGCTCCACGACACTATACTCCACGACACTATACTCCACGACTCTATACTCCACGACACTATACCCCACAACACTATACACCACGACACTATACACCCCGACATTACACTCCACGACACTATACTCCACGACTCTATACACCACGACACTATACTCCACGACTCTATACACCACGACACTATACTCCACGACACTATACACAACGACACTATACTCCACGACACTATACACCACGACACTATACTCCACGACACTATACACCACGACACTATTCTCCAAGACACTATACACTACGACACTATACTCCACGACACTATACATACGACACTATACTCCTGACACTATACACCACGACACTATACTCCACGACACTATACACCACGACACTATACTCCAAGACACTATACACCACGACACTATACTCCACGACACTATACACAACGACCCTAAACACCACGACACTATACTCAACGTCACAATACTCCACGACACTATCACCACGACACTATACACCACGACACTATACACCACGACACAATACTCCACGACACTATACTCCACGACACTATACACTATGACACTAAGCACAACGACACTATACACCATGACACTATACTCCACGACACTATACACCCCGACACTATACACAACGACACTATCCTCCACGACACTATACTCCACGACACTATACACAACGACACTATGCACCACGACACCGTACTCCACGACACTATACACCACAACACTATACACCACGACACTATACACACTATACTCCACGACACTATACACCAATACACTATACACCACGGCATTATACTCCACGACACTATACTCCATGACACTATACTCCACGACACTATACTCCACGACACTATACTCCACGACACTATACACCACGACACTATACACCAACGACACTATACTCCACGACACTGTTCTTCACGACACTATACATCACGACACTATACACCACGACACTATACACCACGACACTATACACCACGACACTATACACCACGACACTATACACTATGACATTATACTTCACGACACTATACTCCACGACACTATACTCCACGACACTATGCTCCACGACACTATACTCCACGATCTGATTCACTACGACACTATACTCCACGACACTGTACACCAAGACACTATACTCCACGACACTATACTCCACGACACTATACTCCACGACACTTTACTACACGACACTATACTCCACGACGCTATACTCCACGACACTATACTCCACGATCTGATTCACTACGACACTATACTCCACGACACTATACACCAAGACACTATACTCCACGACACTATACTCCACGACACTATACTCCACGACTGATTCACTACGACACTATAATCCACGACACTATACACCAAGACACTATACTCCACGACACTATACTCCACGACACTATACTCCACGACACTTTACTACACGACACTATACTCCACGACGCTATACTCCACGACACTATACTCCACGATCTGATTCACTACGACACTATACTCCACGACACTATACACCAAGACACTATACTCCACGACACTATACTCCACGCACTATACTCCACGACACATACTCCCACGACCTGATTCACAACGACACTATTCTCCACGACACTATACTCCACGACACTATACTCCACGACACTATACTCCACGACCTGATTCACTACGACACTATACTCCACGACACCATACACCACGACACTATACTCCACGACACTATACACCACGACACTATACTCCACGACACTGTACTCCACGACACTGTACCCCCACGACACTATACACCACGACACTATACACAACGACACTACACTCCACGACACTATACTCCACGACTCTGTACACCAAGCCGCTATACTCCACGACACTATACACCACGACACTATGCACGACACTATACACCACTACACTCTACTCCACGACACTATACACCACGACACTATGCACAACGACACTATACTCCACGATACTATTCTCCACTACACTATGCACCACGACACTATACTCCACGACACTATTCTCCACGAAACTATACACCAAAACACTATACTCCACAACACTATAATCCACACGACACTATACTCCATGACACTATGCTCCACGATACTATACTCCACAATACTATTCACCACGACACTATACACCACGACACTGTTCTCCACAACACTATAATCCACACGACACTATACTCCACAGCACTATGCTCCACAACACTATACTCAACGACACAATACTCCACAACTCTATACACTACGACACACTACTCCACGACACTATACTCCGCGACACTATACTCCCGACACTATACTCCCCGACTCTAAACTCCACGACACTATACTCCACGACACTATACTCTATTCTTCTTGTTTGATGAACTGTTCACTTGAGACAGTTAAAGTAAGCACAGGCCAATATATAAGACAACAAAAGTTTTAAGAATGTTTTACACACATCAATGAAGCAACATTTACTATTTATAAATTATTTAAGGGAATAATACATAATTTTTTATTTAAACTTGATGTTAGTGTTTACTGTAATACATTATGAGTCAAATTGTGTTAAAAGTGCGATTTTAGCAAAATTATGAAAACTAATTTGATCTGATCATAAAACAACTAAATGTATTTTGAATGTTTCATACAGCCATTAAATATCATTTACAATTTATTAATGAATTTGACAAAAAATACCAATAATTTAGATTTAAATATGTAAAAACTATTTGTAATACATTAGGAACAAAATAGTTTTAGATGAACCGTTTATTATAAAAGATATGTGTTTGGATTTTTGGAGTAAAATTTTCTCACTTGCTCTCCTGCACCATTCTCAAGACAAGTTACAAAAACAAAAACAAAGTTTTATGCTTTTTCTTTCATAGCTTTTGTGCAGCACTTCTGATGGAGTACTAACAGAAGCGATAGTCTATGGCATCCAATATGGATATCCAGCCAATAATTAAGCAACTATTTTCGCCGATGGCAGTTCAAGAAAAAGGTCGTACTCAAACACCTCAGTGATTTGTGTCTACTAACGTTCTCAGTGAACCCAGAGCTAATGCAAAGAGATAGATAGATGGTAGATACATAGATAGATAGAGTGAGAGACGGGGGGGAGGGAGATATTGTACCTGAATTCACAGAATAATGGCAATTGGGCTGCCTTAAGGTCTCCGAGGATCCCCAGATAAGCCGTAAGACATCAGTCACAATGCAGTGTGTTCAATGTCCCTCGTTCCAGGAGCATCGTCGATTGATAACCACCTAACGACGCTCTGTATAGCTCTCTGTTCATTGTTCCTCGTTCCAAGGTGCCAAAGGCATCGTTGATTGGTGCCTGACACTCGGGTCAACTGCTCACTCTTTACCTTCATCACTTGATGAGGATATTTGTACATATCTTTTTATAACAGGTGTTGTGGGCGTCTGAGCGCCTCACCACAACCTGTTTCAGTTGCTTTTGCGTTGGTTTCCATTTAATTAACCAGTTGTACAGTTTCCAAACTGTTCAGCTTACACTTCTACACCAGACGAGTCTGCTCATGATACCTAGGCGACCGTCAGCCTCTGTTGATGGCCGTCAGCCTCTGTTGGTAGCCGTAAGCCTATGTTACGACCGTCAGCCTCTGTTGGTGGCCGTCAGCCTCTGTTGGTGGCCGTCAGCCTCCTTTGGAGGCCGTCAGCCTCTGTTGGTGGCCGTCAGCCTCTGTTGTGGCCGTCAGCCTCTGTTGGTGGCCGTCAGCCTCTGTTGGTGGCCGTCAGCCTCCTTTGGAGGCCGTCAGCCTCTGTTGGTGGCCGTCAGCCTCTGTTGGTGGCCGTCAGCCTCTGTAGGTAGCCTTCAGTCTCTGTTGGCGACCGTCAGCCTCTGTTGATGGCCGTCAGCCGCTGCTGGCGGTCGTCTGCCGCTTTTGGTGGCCGTCAGCCTCTGTTGGCGATTGTCAGCCGCTGTTGTGGCCGTCAGCCTCTGTTGGCGGCCGTCTGCTGCTGCTGGCGGCCGACTGCCACTGTTTGCGACCGACAGCCGCTGTTGGCGACCGTCTACGGTTTTGGCGACCGTCTGCCGCTGTTGGCGATCTTCTGCCGTTGTTGGCGACCGTCAGCCGCTGTTGGCGACCGTCTACCGCTGTTGGCGACCTTCTGCCGCTGTTGGTGTCCGTCACCCGCTGTTGGCGTCCGTCAGCCGCTGCTGGCAGCCGTCTGCCGCTGCTTGCAGCCGTCTGCCGCTGTTGGCGACCGTCAGCCGCTGTTGGTGGCCGTCAGCCTCTGTAGGTAGCCGTCAGTCTCTGTTGGCGACCGTCAGCCTCTGTTGATAGCCGTCAGCCCTGTTGGTGGCCGTCAGCCACTTCTGGCGACCGCCAACCTCTGTTGGTTGCCGTCAACCTCTGTTGGTTGCCGTCGGCCTCTGTTGATGGCCGTAAGCCTCTGATGGTGGCCGTCAGTCTCTGTTGGTGGCCGTCAGCTTTAGTTGGTAGCCGTTAGCCTCTTGGTGGCCGTCAGCCTCTGTTAGTGTTCGTCAGCCGCTGTTTTGTACCCGTCAGCCTCTGTTGGTGGCCGTTGGCCTGCCGTAAGCCGCTGGTGGTGGCCGTCAGCCGCTGCTGGCAACCGTCAGCCGCTGTTGGCGACCGTCAGCCTCTGTTGGTGGCCGTCAGCCGCTGCTGGCGGCCGTCTGCCGCTTTTGGTGGCCGTCAGCCTCTGTTGGCGACTGTCAGCCGCTGTTATGGCCGTCAGCCTCTGTTGGCGGCCGTCTGCTGCTGCTGCCGGCATTCTGCCACTGTTTGCGACCGAAAGCCGCTGTCGGCGACCGTCAGCCGCTGTTGGTGGCTGTGAGCGCTGCTGGCGACCGTCAGCTGCTGCTGGCGACCGTCAGTCGCTGCTGGCGACCGTCAGCCGCTGTTGGCGACTGTAGCTCTTACACAATATTCTATGTTACCTGCACTAAATTGTATTGGTCGGCTTAACATATTTTGGGAGGAGGAGGGAGATGGTGAGTGACGAGAGACGGAGAGGGAGAGAGATGGTGAGTGAGGAGAGACGGAGAGGGGAGAGATGGGAGTGAGAAGAGAGAGAATGAGTTAGAGGAAGAGTGTCGGGGAACAGGAGGGAGTGAGAGAAGATGTGAGGGAGAGGATGAGGTAAACTGAGCTAGAGATAATGAGGTTATGAGTCAATGAGAACGGAAATGGGAATAGAAAGTCGAAGACGTACTTAAGAACAATTAACGTGCGTGTACCGTGCGCTGATTGGCCCCCAGCTTGCACTTGTNAATTACAAATACCTGTTACTCAGATCACAATAATTGAAGTTATGACAACCATGGGGAATAGACCTTCAAAACCAGTCCAGTCCCGGTGGAGGAGATTTCAGCAAATTCAACTTCAACAAAAAACAGATAAATGGGAGCAAATAAACCAGGACTTCACAGAAATAAACTGGGAAGAACAGCTAGAAAATGCGAACCTGAACCAGTGCCTGAAAAAAAAAGCTCAGTAGCACTAGAAATATGTACAAACCGCATCCCCCTAAGAAAAAAGAGGAAGAGATGCAGATTGGAACGAGAACGTCGTTCCCTATATAAGCGAAGAAAACGAATCGCGGAACAACTTGAGAGTCGCACCCTATCTCAGGAACGGCGAAGAAGGTTAGGTAGCGAAATAGGAAAAATTGAACTCAAGCTACAAGAATCATACAAAACGCAGGAGAGGCAAAGAGAGCAAAGGCCATCAGTGAAATAGAGAGAAACCCGAAATATTTTTTCTCCTATGCAAAATCAAGATCGAAAACCACATCTAGTATGGGCCCCTGCGAAAGGAAGACGACAACAAAGAAATGAGCGAGCTACTGAGGAAGCAGTACGACTCGGTTTCAGCGAGCCATTAAATGCACTAAAGATCGGTAACCCAAATGAATTTTTCATGGATATGATACCAACATCAAATCATATATCAGACGTCACCCTATCCCCCTGGACTTTGAAGAAGCCATAAACAATATGCCTATGCACTCTGCACCAGGCCCAGATTCTTGGAACTCCATATTCATCAAGAACTGCAAAAAACCACTTTCGCAGTCCCTCCACATTCTGTGGAGACAAAGTCTAGATACTGGCGTTATTCCTGATATACTAAAAACAGCAGAGATAGCAGCACTTCATAAAAGAGGAAATAAGGCAGAGGCAAAAAATTACAGACCGATAGCGTTAACATCGCACATCATTAAAATTTTTGAGAGAGTGCTAAGAAGTAAGCTCACAAAATACATGGAAGCACAGCATCTCCATAACCCCCGACAACATGGTTTCATAACAGGGCGCTCTTGCTTGTCGCAGTTGCTGGACCACTATGATATGGCATTAGATGCTATGGAAGACAAACAAAACGCTGATGTAATTTACACAGATTTCGCAAAAGCGTTTGATAAATGTGACCATGGTGTTATAGCACATAAAATGCGCTCAAAAGGAATTACCGGAAAAATAGGCAGATGGATCTACAATTTCCTGACCAACAGAACCCAATGTGTAATAGTCAACAAAATAAAATCCAGCCCATCAACCGTTAAGAGCTCAGTCCCCCAGGGTACTGTGCTTGCCCCAGTACTTTTTCTCATCCTCATATCGGACATAGACAAGAACACAACCTATAGCACTGTATCATCCTTTGCAGATGACACCAGGATCTTCATGAGAGTAGGCAACATAGTGGACACGGCAAACCTCCAGTCAGATGTAGATCAGGTCTTTCTATGGGCTACAGAAAATAATATGGTGTTTAACGAAGATAAGTTCCAGCTCATGCGCTATGGAAAAAATGAAAATATAAAAACGGAAACCACGTACAAAACTCAGGCAAATCATAACATAGCACGAAAAGGCAATGTAAAGGATTTGGGTGTACTCATGTCGGGAGACCTTACCTTTAAAGAACACAATAAAGTGGCCGTCACAACTGCACGAAAAATGACGGGTTGGATAACAAGAACTTTTCACACTAGAGATGCTATACCGATGATGATACTTTTCAAAACGCTGGTGCTCTCTAGAGTGGAGTACTGCTGCACAATGACAGCCCCTTTCAAAGCTGGAGAAATTGCTGACCTGGAGAGCGTGCAGAGATCCTTTACTGCTAGAATTCACTCGGTAAAACATCTAAACTATTGGGACCGACTAAAGAGCCTAAATCTGTACTCCCTTGAGCGCAGGCGGGAGAGATACATAATAATTTACACATGGAAAATATTAGAGGGGCTGGTCCCAAACCTGCACACAGAAATAACATCACATGCGACCAGTAGACATGGCAGGATGTGCAGAATACCCCCGTTGAAAAGCAGAGGTGCAACTGGTACTCTGAGAGAGAACTCCATCAACATCAGGGGCCCGAGACTGTTCAACACGCTCCCGCTACACATAAGGGGCATAACTGGCAAACCCCTTACAGTGTTCAAGAGAGAACTGGATAAGCACCTCCAAAGGATACCTGATCAACCAGGCTGTATGTCAGGCTGCGAGCAGCCGCGTCCAACAGCCTGGTTGATCAGTCCAGCAACCAGGAGGCCTGGTCGATGACCGGGCCGCGGGGATGCTAAGCCCCAGAAGCACCTCAAGGTATACAAGGTAAGGTAGGTAGGGATAACATTTCTATTAACAATATCTTTCGGGACCCTTTCCTCTGTTTTATGAGCTGTGGAGAAGAAGTTCCTGTAAAATAGTCTAATAGGGGGTATAGGTGTTGTATTAGTTGTCTCTTCAGAGGTTGCATGGCGTTTTACTTTCCTTCTTATGATGTCTTCAATGAAACCATTGGAGAAGCCGTTGTTGACTAGGACCTGCCTTACCCTGCAGAGTTCTTCGTCGACTTGCTTCCATTCTGAGCTGTGGCTGAGAGCACGGTCGACATAAGCGTTAACAACACTCCTCTTGTACCTGTCTGGGCAGTCACTGTTGGCATTTAGGCACATTCCTATGTTTGTTTCCTTAGTGTAGACTGCAGTGTGGAAACCTCCGCTCCTTTCCATGACTGTTACGTCTAGAAATGGCAGCATCCCATCCTTCTCCATCTCGTAAGTGAAACGCAACACAGAATTCTGCTCAAACGCCTCTTTCAGCTCCTGCAGATGTCTGACATCAGGTACCTGTGTAAAAATGTCGTCAACATACCTACAGTATATGGCCGGTTTCAAGTTCAAGTCGACTAAGACTTTTTCCTCGATAGTACCCATGTAGAAGTTTGCAAACAGGACGCCTAGGGGGGAACCCATGGCGACTCCATCTACTTGCTTATACATGTGCCCATCCGGGCTCAAGAAGGGTGCCTCCTTAGTACAAGCTTGGAGTAGTTTCCTCAGGATATTTTCTGGCATGTCAAGATGAGTACAGGCCGGGTCTCGATACACTCGGTACACTATCATCCCGATTGTTTCATCCACAGGTACGTTGGTGAATAATGATTCTACGTCCAACGAGGCTCTTATCCCTGTGGCCCGTGTTCCCCGCAGTAAGTCAACAAATTCCTTCGGGGATTTCAGGCTGAAGTTGCACGGGACATAAGGAGTCAGTAGGCCGTTGAGTCGTTTCGCCAGTCTGTACGTAGGTGTGGGTATCTGGCTGATAATTGGCCGAAGTGGGTTTCCAGGCTTATGCGTCTTGACATTTCCATACGCATATCCAGGTTTATATTCCCCAATAATCTTTGGCAGTTGTAAGCCCCAAAAAACTCAGTATATAGGCAAGACAACAACATCTCTTTCCAGGCGTTTAACGATGCATAAGCAACAGGGCTCCATTAAGGAACATATACTCTCTTCCCACATCCAAACCATCACCAGAGAAATCTTAGCAAACAACACGGAAATCATTGATAGATACAGCGACAGCAGGCGGCTTGACATCTGCGAGGCACTACACATCAAGAAGTCAACACCAGCAATCAACAGCCAATTAACGCACAACTATATTCTACCCACTTCAAGATTCCGCTCCAATAGAGAAACATCAGGAAATATGGGATAATAGGCCTTCTGCAGTTCTGTTACCCAACTTCTATCTGTTACCCAACTACCCATTGTTTCGTGTTCTATGTTTTGTTGAAAGTTTGTTTTTTCACCCCACTATTGTATTACATCACCTCACCCAAATGCAGGTATAAGAGCCAAAATGCTGTTTCAGTCATAAGTTGTGTGTGGATAAACTAAAGTCTTTGAAAATGTAATAAGTTTTACGAAACGCGCTCAAGTGTTGCGTCAGACTAGAAATAAAAAAAGAATTTTGGAGAATTGATTTTTCATTTACCGTCACCAGTAAAAAGAAACATAAGGAAAATCGAGAAAATTCGTGTTAGAATTATTAATCTTACTTTTTCGGTCATATCTACAGGAAAGACTGCTACCAAAATATACTAATATATATATATATATATATATATATATATATATATATATATATATATATATATATATATATATATATATATATATATATAATATGTCGTACCTAGTAGCCAGAACTCACTTCTCAGCCTACTATGCAAGGCCCGATTTGCCTAATAAGCCAAGTTTTCATGAATTAATTGTTTTTCGACTACCTAACCTACCTAACCTAACCTAACCTAACTTTTTCGGCTACCTAACGTAACCTAACCTATAGAGATAGGTTAGGTTAGGTTAGGTAGGGTTGGTTAGGTTCGGTCATATATCTACGTTAATTTTAACTACAATAAAAAAAATTGACCTCATACATAATGAAATGGGAAGCTTTATCATTTCATAAGAAAAACATTAGAGAAAATATATTAATTCAGGAAAACTTGGCTTGTTAGGCAAATCGGGCCTTGCATAGTAGGCTGAGAAGTGTGTTCTGGCTACTAGGTACGACATATATATATATATATATATATATATATATATATATATATATATATATATATATATATATATATATATGTGTGTGTGTGTGTTCTCTGTAAACTGTAGCATTGCAATAAAATAAAACAAACATACAAAAAAATAATAGGGGTGGTAGGAGAAGAAAAGAATAAAGTATTCAGTGAGAATCCACAAGATCTTCTCTGAATGCTCTTTGTTTTCTTCTTCGAGGATGTGGGTCCCTGCAATTGCACCAGAGGTGGTACCCCTAATATATATATATATATATATATATATATATATATATATATATATATATATATATATATATATATATATATATATATATATATATATATATATATATATATATATATATATATATATATAACATGCTCCTTTAGGTCATTCCATTTACTCACTACCCTTATACTAAAGGAAACATTTCTAACATCTCAAGGACACATTTCAGTCACAAGCTTCCCTCCGTGCCGTCTTTTTCCATTGGTATTCATTGTGAATATTTCCTGTTTTTCCCCCCTGCCACTGCCCCTAAGGATTTTATACTTCTGTATCATGTCTACCCTCTCCTTCTTTTATCAAGTTTTAGTTCCTTCAGCGTTATCAAGTTTAGTTCCCTCAGTCTCTCTTCATACTGCATCCCTCGCAATTCTGATACGAGTCTCGGTGCAAATTTCTGCTTTCTATCAAGAAGCTTCCTTCTTGATAGGAAGGAACTTCCTTCTTGACCATGTATTTTTTTAGATGGGGATCCACTATGGGGCGGCATACTTTAAAACTGGTAAAAGTGTCCAATTGCCGTTTTAGAGTTCGATGCACTATGCTGCCTCCCTCAGATCTAGATGTTCTTCTACCACATCCATGTCAAAGGCGTCCTGCTGCCATCCTTGTAGTTCGAGGCACTCTACTCATCGGTGTTCGAGGTGCTCTATGGGGTTTGTTAGTGTTCCAGGCGCTTTATGTCTCATTCGATTTCCAGACATCCTTTCGCCTCATTGGAGTTCCAGCGAAGCTTTCCGTAAAGGCAATTTTGCAAGATTTGCTCGATTGACTTGTAGACAAGATTAACTTCCTCCAGGCTGACTTGATCCGGATTAAGTGAACTCGAAAGGAAACACTTTTAGGGTAAGTGATTGGCCGCTGACTCCTTGATTTTGTTACGTCATGTAACCAGCTTGACGGATACAGGAACGGGAGACTCTGTATCGGGTCTCTTGCACAGGACCAGGTTCTCCATGTACGTGACCAGGTTCTCCATGCACGTGACCAGGTCCTCCATGTACGTGACCAGGTTCTCCATGCACGGGACCAGGTTCTCCATGTACGTGACCAGGTTCTCCATGCACGTGACCAGGTCCTCCATGTACGTGAC
>WNGS01167372.1:25683557-25691057 GCA_020271785.1 Procambarus virginalis | reverse complement strand
ATTACTATAGAATGTATTACACTTATTTATACAATATGCACGACGTTTCGAACCTCCATGGTTCATTCTCAAGTGAAGAAATTTTACAATGTGGTTGATTTTATACCCGCACTGGGTCAGGTGATAAAACAAAATCAGAAGATAGTAAATACAGAATATGCGGTCATATTTAATGAGACACACACACACACACACATATATATAATATATATATATATATATATATATATATATATATATATATATATATATATATAGTATATATATATATTATATATATATATATATATATATATATATATATATATATATATATATATATATATATATATATATATATATATATATATATATAATATATATATATATATATATATATATATTTAAGTGACCGCTGATTGGATTGGAAGTGATTTGCCCACGAGCAATCGAGGAGGTCCTGGCTGCAAAAATCACTGATCTAAAGAGAATGCTGGACAGGATTGACAATATTGATGCCCATGATGCTTTCTTTCTCCTCACAAGATGCCTGTCTCTCCCTAAGTTGACCTACTTTCTGAGATGTTCTCCATCCTACAGCAGCCCTAAGTTAAATGTGTATGACACCCTTCTGAGGTCCATGCTGGTGAAAGTCCTGAACCTGCCATTGGACGACTCTCAGTGGGAGCAAGCAACCCTTCCTGTAGGACTCGGCGGCCTTGGTGTCTGTACAGCCTCCCAAATTGCTCTACCAGCCTTCCTTTCCTCCTCTCATGCATCGCACGACCTCGTCAAAGATCTCTTACCTGCAACCCTGAGAGATTCAGCAGGAATATACGATCCTGCTTTCACTGAATGTTCAAATCAGTGGGATATTCTTGCAGCCCCAGCAACCATTATAGAGCCAACAAAACAACACAAACAGTCCGGCTGGGACCACCCTCTAGTGGAAAAAGTAGCTGATGCCATGCTCAGCGCCTCAACATCAGACAAGGAGAAAGCCCGCCTCAGAGCAGTGCGAGCCCCCCCATGCAGGAGACTGCCTCCTGGCAGTACCTATGTCAGCAATGGGCACGCGCCTAGATCCAGAATCCCTTCGTGTAACAGTGGCCCTCCGCTTTGGTGCCCCAATTCACACTGAATACAAGTGTATTTGCAACAGGATGGAAGCAGACCAATAAGGACTGCATGGGTTGCATTGTGGAAGCACAAAGGGCTAGCATGCAAGACACAACGAGGTCAATGACATCATCAAGAGAAGCCTCGTCTCAGCTAGGTACCCAGCGGAGAGAGAACCTCACATCCTAGGGGTCCACAACCCGGATTTCCCCGCACTTCGCCCTGATGGCATCACCATATACTCATGGAAGGAGGGTAGACAGTTGGTGTGGGACTACACATGTGTATCCACCCAGGCTGACACCTATGTACACTTCGGAGCTGATCAAGCAGGTGGGGCAGCCAACCACAGGGAAACAGCAAAATCACTCAAGTACAGGCGACTGGGAGGTCAATACCTCTTTGTTCCCATAGCGTCTGAGATGCATGGCCCCTGGGGCAAGAGTGCCTTGGGATTTCTCAAGGAATTGGGTTCCAAGCTCATTGACTTCACCAGAGACCCAAGGGCTTCCAGTTTTTTGTTTCAGCGCCTCAGTGTGGCGATCCAGAGGGGAAATGCCTGCTGCGTCCTCGGTTCCTGTCCGGAAGCGGAGGAGCTTCAAGAGATCCATAACCTTTAGGCATTTGTCTTTTATGTCTTGTAACCTTTAAATACACAATACAGCAAAAAAAATAAAAAAAAGGAAGGGGGTGGTAGGAGAAAAGCACACAGAAACTGTATTGGAGGGGACCCACATTCCCTCCAATGCATTATGTGTGGTTTCCTCCGAGGCTATGGGTCCCCCTTCTTCCAGCCAGAGGTGGTACTCCCTTCCATATATATATATATATATATATATATATATATATATATATATATATATATATATATATATATATATATATATATTATATAAATGAGTTAAGTATTCTCTAATTTTTCAATGGGGTTTCTTCACGTTCTTTGATCACATGTGTTCGTGATTGTTGTTGTATCTGTCTACCTATCTATCTATCCATCAATCCTTCCATTTGTCCTTCCATTTATCTGTCTATCGCTCCTTTTATCCATCCATTTATCCATCTATTTATCCATCTAGTAATCCATATATTCATTCATCTACTCATCCATGTACCAATCTCTCCGTCTATCTATCCATATATTCATAAATCTATATATTCATCTATCTATTGTCGGGGTTCGCGGTGGGGGAGCAACGGTACTCTAGATATCCTCTCGAGGTGGTTGCACTGACGATGACCGTTACTCACCGTAGTCCTATGGGTCTTCACTCGATCCCCTCGGCGCCACTGTACGCCCGGGAAAGTACTCCAGTCGATCTCTCAACCGGCCTCAGGTCGAAGAGTGAGTGGAGACACAGATTGTTCCCTCAATCTGTGTGCCCGCCCCGGCAAGGACTCTTACCAAGGTCGCCAACTGGTGTTTTTAGGTGTCCAGTAACACTACAGTGGTGTTGTGTAATTGTGGTAATTGTGGCAATAGCAAGCTCAATTAGTGTGGTATCAGGCAAGTAATTAATTCTGTCACTCTGTCTTATCTCCTTTTCGCAGTCACAAGGTATATGGAGGGGATGATATAAACACCAAAGAGTTTTGGTATTTTACTTAAAAACAACGAGATATATATGCATCAATAAACATATCAGAATCAAGTACAACAGCTGCTTTCTCCTCAGCAAATAATCTGGAACACACCAATATGGCAACACGCTTCCTCATTAACGTCACCTGTCAAAATATCAGCTGACACTCTGGCCCTAACGCTCGTGAGAAAGATTATTTGCTTATTTCCTGGGGCGCCGCGCACCCCGTTTCTTTAACTTTTCGCAAACCACTATATTTACCATTCACCTGACATATTTATGATTCCACTAGGTCGCGATACACCACTTCACTGGTCTCATGATCAATATCTTATACTCACTGCACTCTAAGTGATTTTTACCGTACCAAGAAGCTTCACTGTTCTTGATAATATTTACTATGTGGGATATATACACTTAATCACTGTACTGTTCTTTAAATCTATAATTCCTCTTAAAAGCGATATCACTGGCAATCACTTCACATATATGAGATTATTCAGTACACAGGCATATACATTGATAAATCATTAATCAATACACAGGCATATATATATATATATAAATCATGGAGATCAATCATAGCATTTATATAAAGTCTGGGCTCATAGCCTAACACCAATAACTGGTTCACTACTAATATATATAATAATAATCACAGGAAATGAATTATAGTCACAGCAAATGCCTTAGTAAATCCTGGTGCTTGCACACACCACACATAGATATATGTAAACGGATACTGTGAGTACTCTGGGTAGCCTCACCACACACTGTGCTCTCTGTGACATAGATTCAGGCGAGACTTGCTCACGACATGAAAATACTCTGGCAAATATATATAGCTAACTAAAGGGGAATTGGGAGGGTAACTGTAAATACCTACTTCATCTATCCTATGATGAGAGTTGAGTTGCTGCTCCTGGTCCAGGCTCTCGCCTCGTACACCCTCCAGAAACACAAGCCAACGTCCCAGGATGATCGCGTCTCGCCGCATCTGTACACTGCAGGTCCGTGCTCCTCCTCCACTCCTTGCAGGGTCGAAGTCGGTCTCCTGGCCGTCAACTTTCCTCCCAACTACGGCAGCCAGCCTATGTCTCGGCGGTAGTCGTACGTTTCCCAATTAGTACCTTGTCACTGCACTCCCAGTGGAACTGGCCCCGCCACTACGATGTCACTGTGAAGTTATTAGTCGTCCCAGACGATACTGCTTAAGCTCCACTTGCACAGCACCCGACTCCAGAGCACTTGAAGCTCACTACACTGTCAATTCCCTCGTCGGTGTAGGTATGTCACTAGGTATGAAGGAAGACTCCTCGACGTGCTTGCATACAACTGGTGACTCGTAAGGTTCCACGGGATTGTCGTCTTACTGTCAAAACTGACAGGACCGTCGATCACACGTCCAACCTAGTTGACACGTCGGTCAACTAGGTTCCCTCACGGTGGAATGGCCCGCCACTAAGCTGACTCCTACACGAGTGAACTGCCAAGGACGTCACATACGTCAATGCCCGGTCCACACTCTTGCGACGCACCTTTCCCGGAGCACTTGTTGCTCAATATTCCGTCAATTCCTTATTTGGTCCAAACCTGGGTTGAAGGAAGACCTCACAGAGTGCATGCTGACAACAGGAGACGCTTATATCCACCGGAGCTCGGGTAATCCGTCACTCTGACAGGATGACCGGTCGCACGTCCTGCCTCGCGGATGCGTCATGTGTTACTGATGGCGCCAAGGCGTCGCCACGGCTGGACCCCCCTGCCTATGTGACGTCACACCTGTCAAGGGAGGTTTTCATTGGCTCCCAGTGCCACGTCGCTGACGGTGACCAATCTGGTGTCACTGACGTCACACAGTTTTGGCGGGAGAACAGAGTAGCCAGCGCCATATTGGCTTCCTAAGGGGCCTATCCCACAGGCCAAAATACTCTTCTTTCATGAATTTCTCGGCTCTACGAGAACACTATACACTCCCACATATGTTAAACTGAGGCCCGCAACGTAGAGAACGCTCGGGAATAGTGGACATGACTCATATAGCAGGCGTGGGAGAATTAGAAGGGGGGGAACACCGTCACACTATCCATCTATTATTCAGTCCATCAGTCTATTTATCCATCAAGCAATCCATCCAACTTTCTCTTCACCCAACTATGCATCAAAATATCCATGAATATTGCCATCCATATATCCATCGATCTATTTACCTATCCCTCCATCTATCCCTAATCTAGCTGCCAATCCATCTAATTATCCATCTACCCATCCAATCATCTACCTATCTATCTACCAATTCATACATCTATCCATCCATCACACTATCCATCCATCATTCTAACTATCAATCCATCACACTATCTATCCATCAATCATTCTAACTATCCATCCATCACACTATCCACCTATCATTCTAACTATCCATCCATCACTCTACCCATCCTTCACTCTAACTATCCATCCATCACACTATCCATCTCTATATTCATCTCTCTATCCATCCACCTATCTATCCTTCTATCCATCAATTATGCCTCTATCTCTGTAATAGTTTTGCCACTCCAATCGGAGACTTATGAAAGAGTTCGCTTTAAACTGTACGTTTCTCGCATCCCCGATTTCACCAATTTCTTTTCAGTCTTTCAGAAATTGGGGATTGTGATGTTCGGTGAGTATGAAGCTACTGTGAATTTACTCCCGCTGTTTTCTCACTCAATTTATTAATAATATGCTTTCTGGGAGAATGGAAAGTAAAGCTGGAAGATTAGGGAGAGGGGAGGGGAGGGATTGAGGGGGGGGGGGAGGACGGAGCTGGACAGGATGGGGAATAGTGGGATAGGACGGGGAAGGAAAGGGGACAGCTTCTTGTGGCTAGCCTCACTAAACTTTGCATAATGATAGAGACACACAAAGGGAGAGAGAGAGTGGGGCACACGCTCAGAAATACAGAGGACAACAGAGAAAAATGAGACGAAGGGAAAGCAGAGGAACATAGACTGAGAGACTCTTATAGATACAGAGACTGAGAGACACGCATAGATACAGAGACTGAGAGACTCGCATAAATACAGAGACTGAGAGACTCGCATAAATACAGAGACTGAGAGACACGCATAGATACAGAGACTGAGAGACTCGCATAGATACAGAGACTGAGAGACTCGCATAGATACAGAGACTGAGAGACTCGTATAGATACAGAGACTGAGAGACTCGTATAGATACAGAGACTGAGAGACTCGCATAGATACAGAGACTGAGAGACTCGTATAGATACAGAGACTGAGAGACTCGCATAGATACAGAGACTGAGAGACTCGCATAGATACAGAGACTGAGAGACTCGCATAGATACAGAGACTGAGAGACTCGTATAGATACAGAGACTGAGAGACTCGTATAGATACAGAGACTGAGAGACTCGCATAGATACAGAGACTGAGAGACTCGTATAGATACAGAGACTGAGAGAGACACGCATAGATACAGAGACTGAGAGACGGCATAGATACAGAGACTGAGAGAGACACGCATAGATACAGAGACTGAGAGACTCGTATAGATACAGAGACTGAGAGACTCGTATAGATACAGAGACTGAGAGACACGCATAGATACAGAGACTGAGAGACTCGTATGATACAGAAACTGAGAGACACGCATAGATACAGAGACTGAGAGACTCGTATAGATACAGAGACTGAGAGACACGCATGGATACAGAGACTGAGAGACTCGTATAGATACAGAGACTGAGAGACACGCATAGATACAGAGACTGAGAGAGACACGTATAGATACAGAAACTGAGAGACACGCATAGATACAGAGACTGAGAGACTCGTATAGATACAGAGACTGAGAGACACGCATAGATACAGAGACTGAGAGAGACACGTATAGATACAGAGACTGAGAGAGACACGCATAGATACAGAGACTGAGAGGCAGGCATAGATATAGATAAAGAGAGACACGCATAGATACATAAAGAAACTCATAGAGATTCTGACAGAAAGAGAGAGAAACGGAGAGACAAAGAGAGACACTGAGAGCCAGATAAAGAATACATTGACATGCGTCGCGATGTTCCCATTTATTATCGTTATTTCTCAATTTGTCTTGGGTTAGGTTTTTGTGTAGGACGCTGGATGGACGCCAGTACCAGGCTGAGCTCCTGGGCCCCGCCTCGTCGCGCTCGACCCCTTAAGACGAACATCCCATCGAGGATGGATGTATATAATTGCCTTAAGTTGTTTCATTACTGTCAGCTAAGAAGTCATACAAGAAAATACACTTTTACTGACAATTGTTTCAAAATCAAAGAACTCTACTTCAAAGACTTTCAAGTATTCTTCTAATGAGTCCTGAGTGTTTCTTATTTATAAATTATATATATATATATATATATATGCAAACAAGCCTGAATGGTCCCCAGGACTAGATACAACTGAAAACTCACACCCCAGAAGTGACTCGAACCCATACTCCCAGGAGCAAAGCACTGGTAACTACAGGGCGCCTTAATCCGCTTGACCATCACGACCGGACATAAGGAAGTGATAGCCTGAGCTATATGAACCACTTCCCCGCCCGGCACCTGGATGGTTATCTTGGCATAGCATTTTATCAAATCACCTCATTTTTTGGGGCAACACGTGAGGAACACAAATGCAAACAAGCCTGAATGGTCCCAGGACTAGATACAACTGAAAACTCACACCCCAGAAGTGACTCGAACCCATACTCCCAGGAGCAAAGCACTGGTAACTACAGGACTGGTAACTACAGGGCGCCTTAATCCGCTTGACCATCACGA
>WNGS01167372.1:25634170-25645872 GCA_020271785.1 Procambarus virginalis | reverse complement strand
GGTAGGTGAAGGTTCCCTTCCCACCTGGAGGTAGGAAGGTGAAGGTTCCCTTCCCACCTGGAGGTAGGAAGGTGAGGTTCCTTCCACCTGGAGGTAGGAGGTGAAGGTTCCCTTCCCACCTGGAGGTGGTAGGTGAAGGTTCCCTTCCCACCTGGAGGTAGGAAGGTGAAGGTTCCCTTCCCACCTGGAGGCGGGCAGGTGAGGGTTCCCTTCCCACCTGGAGGCGGGCAGGTGAAGGTTCCCTTCCCACCTGGAGGCAGGCAGGTGAGGGTTACCTTCCCACCTGGAGGCGGGCAGGTGAAGGTTCCCTTCCCACCTGGAGGCGGGCAGGTGAAGGTTCCCTTCCCACCTGGGGATAGGTAGGTGAAGGAAGGAAGGTGAAGGCTGGCAGTTATGTGTATTTTAAGTACATGGACGGAGCATTTAGTGCGGTGAGATTCGAACACTGGTAAAAAGGGAAGTACTATCCAAGACGAATTTGAACTAACGAGTTGTGTCAAATATAAATGATCCTTATTCACAAACAGGGAGTTTTACTGCTGTATTAACGAGTATTTGGACGTTATTCATGAGGACGGGTTGGACTTGTGCTCCATTTGTTGGTCTAGACTATCAGTTAAACATTCTTAATCTTCATTAAACGTTGAGTCATGGATAGGAATGAAACTGTCTCTTCTTTGTTTACTGTTTTCAAGGGAACACGTGTCATGTCCATCAGGTACGAGCTAAGCTTCAAGGTCAACGACGTCAGCCAAGGTCAATTTGGGGTCAGGGCCAACGTCACAATCGAGGTGAAGTCCCTGAACCACCATGACGTCACACACGCCACCCCGCTTACCTTGGCGGCGAACCCCTACCAGCTGATCATGGCCAGAGAGGTACGTTTAAGAGAGTATGGTTCAGACACAGAAACAGACAGACGAAAACAGGCAATTAAACAAAGAGAGACAGAAAGAGAAATAGACAGACGAAGACATGCATGCCAGAGTGACAGACGAACAAGATTCGTATGGTGCTACATAGCCTTCCAGGCTTGGTTCCTTCTTTGATAATTACTTACTTACAAACAAGATCCACAAAAGATCGATACTAAGCACATCCAACATATAACCGCGTCTTGTAACACAGGGTGAGGCATCAATACTCAGCCAGCTGGAGACGACGGTAGAGGCGTGGGCCGGCAGGAGGAGCATGGGCGTGCGGGCGGGCAGTGGCAGCGTGGGCGCGCGGGCAGTGTCAGTGGAGGCCCTGGGCGGGCACCACACCATGCCCGCCACAGACGCATCACGGGTATGGCTGGTAGCTCCGGGTGTGCCCAATCTCGACCACATCCTCATGTATAGGAAAAATGAGGTCAGTTCACTCAGCCGGTAAGTCGTTATTAACAGCAGTAACAACATTTGTTTCATAAATAATGAACAATATCAGAGGCCGGTAGTTGTGGTGGCAGTAGCCGGAGTAGTGGTAGCAGTAGTTCCTTCCACTAGCAAGAAATGAATGAGCGTGTTTATTAGTACTGATAGTACTAATAATCGGTTCCCGACCCGATTAGTTCTCCGGCCCCGACCACGGCGGTTCCAGGGTTTGGAGTTCCTGTGCCTTCTTTACCAACTTCCAGTAAATTCCGGAGCTTGAGCCCCCTAGGTCAGTTTGTTGTAGCCTTCAATCTCGTTCTGTCAATTCCTGTGACGGCGCTGGTACAAATCGTATTATCATATGCCTTTCCATTGGAGACTTTCGGCGCCGTGGAGAGGGGGGGGGGGCGACCTGCTGCATGGGTGACAGCTTCTCCCCATTTCAACCTATCCTGGCTTTGCATCCTGAAGAGGCCACTCCAGACCGATAACCAGAGCGCAACTCCATAGTCTCCTGAGACTGATGGATGCCTACTAGTAGTAGTAATAGTAGCTGTGGATGAGATTGTGTGACTATTGCTGGGTAGTATGTGAAGAACAGGTGTTGACAAACAAATAATAGCTGTAGCTGTGTTAATAATATCAATAGTCATGATAATATTAGCGAAAGTTCTGTGAATAGTAGTAACAGAAGTTGTGATAATTGAAGCATTAGTCATGGTAATAGTTGGAATAGTTGTGGAAATGATAGCAGTAGTTATGATAACTTTAGCAACAGTTGTGACAGCAGCAGTCGCGACAACAGAAGTAAAACCATAAGTATAATTCAAAGCGAAAGTTGAACACTTCATTAACCTAAACATCAAAGTCAAAACATTTAATATGCCTCATTTTTTATATCCTCATTTTATTAATATATGCATTTTGAAATATGTTTGTGCTATATAGCTCATTCCTCTTGTCGCAGTGAGACAAGTGAACCATTAAAGCTAGATTTTCATGCATATTATCACTTTCGCGCGCCCATCCCGTACATATACGACGGCTATATTTCTATCGGTTGTGCGGTCGCGTCGTACATTTACGGTCTGTATTAAAATAATTGTAAAAAATCCAGCTTTAATCCGATTTACTTGGGGTTTGTTTCAAACTGCGCGCCATGAAATTCCCGTTCTCTCGGGTAGGCCGCATGTCACGTCGGCCTACTGGGTCACGTGACAGACCCATTGTTTTGTTGTCACGTGGAGCGATCGCATCTCTCTCCCCTCGCGCGCCAAACTCGCACGGTTTCAAGGATTTTTACCCGTTTCTGTGTGTTTGTAACCAACTACATTCATCAATAATGGATCCAGCACCAGGCCCAAGCGGTGTTTCGGCTACAGGAGCCTCTGATTCATCTGGAAAAGACAAGATTACCGACATCTATAGGAGGTTCTCTGGATTGAGGCTCACTCCCACCAAGATTCCCAATCTCTTGGATGCCTTTGATCAAGTGGATTTGGATGGAAGTGAGGCCGAAGGTGAGGATTTAGAAGAAAAATGTGAATTTGGGGGGCCTGGAACCCATGGGGCTGAATCGACGGAGGAGGACACTGAAGGCCTAACAGAGGAGGAGGAGGAGGGCGCACCAGCACCGCCGCCTCTCACCACAAGGCGCTCCTTGGGGCTCCAAAGTCCACGAGAATAGTTAATATGAGAGCAGAGTTAAAATTACCTACCATAAGTGAGAGAATTTTTTCTATTAGCACAGTTTTCGGCGTGAAGGCATTGAGTAGATCTAGGCAACACATGAAGTTTCAAGCTAAACTTTCTAATATGCTGCACTCACCTGAGGTCTATAGAAGAAGAACGAAATCTGATTATGTATATTGGTTCTATAAGGTAGCCAACTCCATCAAAATATTAAATATGCACCCAACTCAACTAATGATTAATCAACCAATTACTCCATGGGATAACTGGGATTTATCAGTTGATTTTGTAAATGCGCCCAAGAAAGATAGTGTGCACTCTACATTATTAAAACAGTTAACACTGAAAAGCATCACTGAAAGTACTCAGAGTTTGGGTAACGATGTGTATCAGTGCTATACCGACGGCTCTGTAGAAGAAGGTGGACGATGTACCGGATGTGCATGTAATATATTTGAACAATCTACTCTCGTACATACAGCAATGAAGCGCGTCAATGACTGGGCAAGTACAACTCAAACCGAACTTGCAGGCATATACCTTGCCACTGAATTTTTAAAAGACAAAGGCAGTGGACTTATATACTGTGACTCGCAGAGTGCACTCCTGGCATTGAACGCACATATTAGTGACACCCAGAAAATAGTCAGTGATATTCGAATGAATGTTTTAGCTGCTAAAGAAAACAGATTTGAAATTAAATTCCTATGGATACCATCACATGTTGGCATCTCAAGGCATGACACTGTTGATATGCTTGCAAAGACAGCCTGTAGAAAACCAGTGGTAGAAATTGATATGGGTATTTCATTAGCAGTGACAAAGAGAATACTTAAACAAATATCTAATGAAGATCTCACCGACCTAACAAATTCACAAAGACCTGAAAGCTGTAGCATTAAATATTATGATAGATATCGTGAGGAAACATTCACATATGGGACTAATAGAACAAGAACCCGGCAATGTGATGTTATAGTGGCCAGAATACGCCTGGGATATAGACGTATCTGGCAGCTTTCTCAAAACCCAAATGTCGAGTACACAATGTGTCAACTTTGTGAAAGAGAAAACATGCACTCTCTTGAACATTATATTGTAGAATGTCCCATACTGGCTGACTTTCGCCCCCCTGGGCTAAGGTATGCTGAACTTTGTAATTACTATATGAGTACTGGAACACTTGATGATATATTGGACTTGTACCCAAGATTGACCATGTAATAGATTAATTATACAATGTATGTGATGTAACTATATAACCTGAGCTTGTAAAAGCACCTTAATCGCCTTCAGTGATTAAGTGCTTAATTGCACACTAGGTTCTTTATCAGCTATCTCACCCTGTCAGAGTAAATGAGATAAATGTCTGTGAATGCATGTGTGTATATATGTATATGTGTGTGTATGTGTATGTATGGGTATAAAGTATATATGGAAGCTGATCAGAATTACATTTCACCTTTGTAAATGTACATTAATGACACTGTGTAGATGACACATCGAACACTTTATGTAAGGCATACATAAATCTGTGTATCTATGTATTTACGTATATAGGTTAGCTTAGCATTTTTAAAGCACCGACTCACCTTCAGTGGTTGATTGTTCAATAAACCCTTCAAATATATGTTTAACACATCTCTAACCCTGTCTATGGAGGACAGAAGAAAATGTATATATGCTGGTTAGCATTGTTAATGTGTGGCCACGTCTGTGGTAGAAAACAATAAAAAAAAAAAAAAAAACACAAGGCGCACACGTGGTGCGTGCATGCCTAAAATCCAGCTAAGGAAACGACCTCCTACTCGTTGTTTGAAAATAACCCCATTTGTTGATAGTGGGAGTGATTCATGCTATGAATTATCAGGTGAGGATGAACCGAGTGAGGTAGATGAGGCACCCCAGCCTCCTCGCAAGCGTACACGTCCGGTACGTACTCGCCAGCCCGGGGCCAGTGTTGTGTGGCTTGAGGCCAATATTCCACCATTGTTCGGTGATTTTACTGGAACCCCAGGGCTAAGGATTACCAAACCCACGAATGCACTGGGATATATTCAGTTGTTTATTATTCGTGCGTTGATTCATTTCTTGGCATATGAAACAAATCTGTACGCCTTACAGATATTCGGCCTGGCTAATGAAAATGTCGATGATATATGGAAACCGGTGAAGTTGAAAGAAATGGCAAGATACTTAGGACTGTGTATGTTGATGGGAATAAACAGGCTCCCAACTATGCGCATGTATTGGCAGACAAATAAACCATGGCATGCAAGATTCTTCAACATGTTTATGACGAGCAGACGGTTTCAACACATAGGCCAGTTTTTTCATACGTTCAACAACAATGCGGTGCCAGTGAACAATACAGACAAATTGATCAAAGTGAGACCAGTGATGGACTACCTGAAACACCGTTTTCAAGAAGTGTATAACCCAGTGAAAGAGTTATGTTTGGATGAAGGCACAATGGCATGGCGAGGCCGGCTGTCGTTCAAAGTGTACAATCCAAACAAACCAGACAAATATGGCGTAAAATTATATATGCTAGCCGAATCAACATCTGGCTACATTTATGGATTTGAGGTTTACTGTGGCATTGGTAAAACCATCCTGGAAACAGTTACTGGTTTGATGCGGCCATTATTGAACAAAGGGCACCACCTCTATATGGATAACTTTTACAACTCAGTTACCCTTACAGAGAAGTTGCGAGAAGTGGGGGTCTACACGTGTGGAACAATTAGACTCGTACGTGGCGCCCCAAAAGACCTGCAACATATAGCGAAGACTAAGATTGATGTGGATACCACAGTCTACCGCCGCAAGGACAACACCTTCATTCTGCTGTGGAAAGACAAGCGAGATGTCTCTATGATTACCAACCTCCAAAATGCAGACACAAATAGAGTTCAAAAACGCAAACGAGTTCATAGGCCAGATGGAACAACAGGACTACAGCAGGTTGTGGTGAACAAACCAAAGGCAATTATTGACTACAATTAGTTCATGAAGGGTGTTGACCACTTTGATCAAATGGTAAAGCATTACCATTTCGCCAGGAAATGTCACAAGTGGACAAAGAAAATAACCTTTTATTTCCTGCAAATGGGTTTGCAAAACGCTTATGCATTATACAAGGCCAACACAGATGACCGAAAGAAACTAACTCTGCTCCAGTTTCATGAGGTTGCTATTTGGGCTTTATTGAAATTTGACAAGGAAGAGTGGCCTGCAACAACAACACCATCTCCTCATTTAGTTCATGCTCCAGACATAAATGATGACACTGGTCCTGTGTATCCTGCTGCTAACCCGTCAACACCTGGCCCATCGGGTGTGAGGCGCCCTCTCTTCACGTCTACACCTCGTGCTGAAGCCGACCATGAATCTGATGAAGATATTTCATCTGCTACACTGTTGTTTGAAGACAATGGTGAGAGCGACGATTCAGACTGATACCAACAACCAACTACAGAGTTGGTTGTCTCTGTGTTGGTACAACCAACACAGAGACAACAGGGACGTGTTGTTTTATCAGAGACTCGCCTGAACTACAAATTGAAGCATGAACTTGTAAAACTCCCCAAACGTCGCAGGTGTCAAGTGTGTTCAAAGTCGGGTATTAGGAAGGAAACTAGTATAGCATGCAAGACATGCGATGTTCCAATTTGTGTCATACCGTGTTACACCAGTTAACACAGGAAAAGGGTGTATTGGGTGGACAAGAAGTAACCACCCACACCAGCTTAACTCCACCTACGAACATCTGTTGAGCAACTTCAGGAATCGGTACCTGAAGGAGGTGGAGTGGAGAGAAAATGCTCAACTTATTTTTCTACAATCGTCTTTCCTTTGGTAAGTACACATAATTGTCCTAGGCTGTTGTAGTATTGTAGTCTATTTTCTTAGGAATATTTTGATACCTAAATGACAACTGTAGCACGAAAACTAAAGTAAGTATACACGAAACACCAGAAACTTTTTTGTGGGTGTTGCGGGTGCGAGTTGGAGTGTCCAGAGCGGGTTCTGGTTGTGTGTGTTTGGCCGTCTCTACAGCTGTGAATTCCCAAGAAATGTATTTGATAGGCATATGTCTGTGTAGGGAATTTTATTCCGAACACTATACGAAAAAAAAGGTGTGAAACAAGTATAAACTTGAAAAACATGAACAAAGTAAAAACTTTTTACGTTCACGGGTACAAACACGCGTAAGATTTTATTCGCCGCAAATTTATTTGACGCTCTGTTGACCAATTCTACCCATGTTCTTATAGAACTTTCTATTGCGAACACATTGCTATAAAAATAAAATACGTAGCTCGAGAAATAATGTAGGACAGTGAAATAAGTATAAACTTTCAAAGCGCTGCATCACAACAGTGTCGTCGCTGCTGAAATCCGGCTAACGCTTCGGCCACTTCCCACACTCGTGCGGGTCACCCCATATCATAATTATACATTGAAAAGCATATGCTGGGTGGGGAATTTTATTGCGAGTTCAGTGATATCAAAATCAATGCTGTAGGATCAATGTGGAGCTGGCAACAAACGAAAGAGTATGAACATTTACTTCCTGTTTGGGTGTCAGGGCGAGTCATCTTCGTGTTTATTTATTTCGTGGTGGGATAGCAAATGCTTTGGTGACATTTTATGCATATGATCTTGTAGAGAATTTTATTGCCAACACATTGATACCAAAATTAAATACGTAGCTCGAGAATTGATGTTAGGAGCGTGAAAAGTTTATACACTTTTTTGTCTTTACACTTTAGCGCCCAGAACGCCGCGCGCACAATGCGCTTTTTTTTCCAGAGTGCTGCGCGCGCGAAAGTGTATATAGCTTATTTTTTTATGTTTGTAACTGAGTCTGATAAATGAGAGGAAGTAGCTTTCCCTCATATGCTCTCTGAACATTTTACTGTTCAAAGTTATGCATGTACGTCTGTTGGGCGTTTGATAGAATTCCTCTGAAGTTTCCAGGTTACTGCGTGCGTGTAACAGATTATTCATTGGGTGGGAATATTTTCTTCACAGCTGAGCGCCATTTTAGGAGTCAGTGTGCAAGAGGTCGGCGTCGGGACATGCCAGGAGGTCGTTCGTATAGTCACTTTGGAGAACACGTACGAGAGCGAGAGCGAGGTCGACTACGAGGACATGCGTGTCGTAGCCACCCAGGAGGCCGACGGGTGCGTGGACGGGTGCTCGGTGCGTGCTGCCCTTACTGACGGCTTCAGCATCGTAGACGCCAACATCTCGGCCCTAGTGGGACCCAAGATAGAGGTCCGCACCACCTGTGGTTGTGGACACACCACACCTGCTACCCACGACACCTGCACCCCCTACACCTGTCTGAATGGCGGCAGGTGCTTCCCAACATCAACAGGTACCAGGTGAGTTGCCAGTAACTGCGCACAACACATCCATGGGCACCAGGTGAGTTAGTGGCACATGTTTCCTCTGAATTTTCTACAAGAGTGCAACACGTTTAAAGAATATTCATACAATGGGGAAACTATAAAAGTGAGAAACTATACTGAAAAATTAAGAAAAACCTACAGTTCCAACGTTGTCGCCACACGGGTGCGTAAGTCGTTGAGTGTGTTAATAATAGCCAAACTCTTGCCTCTGGAGTGATGTAGCCTGGTTAGGCTCCTCTACTCTGCCATTTAATGGTTTTAAATCTCCCTCTAATAATAATTCACATTGTAATTAATATGAATATACATATATATTCTGTACACTGCAGTACACTGCTGTACACTGCTTCTGGACACTGCTCTATGGTGTCTATTAATGTTCTTTAAATTACCAATCAAGCTGTCAATATAATCAATCAGAGCTATAATATAACAATGTGCTTTAATATACTTACTAAGCTCTCTCATCTCATTTTTCTCTTGCAATGTATTTGTTATCATTTACCAATTCTGATAGAAATTATCTACTTAAAATTATCTGTTAGATTAAGGACCTGCCCGAAACGCTGCGCGTACTAGTGGCTTTACAAGATTGTAATACTGTACTATTCAATGTATCTCACAAACCCAATGTACCTTCTTATATATAAATAAATAATTAAATAAATAAAATAAATAAATAAATAAATAAAAAAAAAAATAAATATATATATATATATATATATATATATATATATAATATATATATAATATATATATATATATATATATATATATATATATTATATATTGGTATATTTTGGTAGCAGTCTTTCCTGTAGACATATATATTAAATATGACCGAAAAAGTAAGATTAATAATTCTAACACGAATTTTCTCTATTTTCCTTATGTTTCTTTTTACTGGTGACGGTAAATGAAAAATCAATTCTCCAAAATTCATTTTTATTTCTAGTCTGACGCGACACTTGAGCGCGTTTCGTAAAACTTATTACATTTTCAAAGACTTTAGTTTATCCACACACAACTTTATGACTGAAACAGCATTGGCTCTTATACCTGCATTTGGGTGAGGTGATGTAATACAATTGTGGGGTGAAAAAACACAGAACACGGAACAATGGATATAGATATATGAAGTTGAGTAACAGATAGAGTTGGGTAACAGAACTGCAGAAGGCCTATTGGCCCTATTTCTTGATGTTTCTATATTGGAGCGGAGTCTTGAAGTGGGTAGAATATAGTTGTGCGTTAATTGGCTGTTGATTGCTGGTGTTGACTTCTTGATGTGTAGTGCCTCGCAGATGTCAAGCCGCCTGCTGTCGCTGTATCTATCAATGATTTCTGTGTTGTTTGCTAAGATTTCTCTGGTGATGGTTTGGTTGTGGGAAGAGAATATATGTTCCTTAATGGAGCCCTGTTGCTTATGCATCGTTAAACGCCTGGAAAGAGATGTTGTTGTCTTGCCTATATACTGAGTTTTTTAGGCTTACAGTCCCCAAGAGGGCATTTGAAGGCATAGACGACGTTTGTCTCTTTTAGAGCGTTCTGCTCCGTGTCTGGAGAGTTTCTCATGAGTAGGCTGGCCGTTTTTTGGTTTTATAGTAAATCGTTAGTTGTATCTTCTGATTTTTGTCTGTAGGGATAACATTTCTATTAACAATATCTTTCAGGACCCTTTCCTCCGTTTTATGAGCTGTGGAGAAGAAGTTCCTGTAAAATAGTCTAATAGGGGGTATAGGTGTTGTATTAGTTGTCTCTTCAGAGGTTGCATGGCGTTTCACTTTCCTTCTTATGATGTCTTCAATGAAACCATTGGAGAAGCCGTTGTTGACTAGGACCTGCCTTACCCTACAGAGTTCTTCGTCGACTTGCTTCCATTCTGAGCTGTGGCTGAGAGCACGGTCGACATAAGCGTTAACAACACTCCTCTTGTACCTGTCTGGGCAGTCACTGTTGGCATTTAGGCACATTCCTATGTTTGTTTCCTTAGTGTAGACTGCAGTGTGGAAACCTCCGCTCCTTTCCATGACTGTTACATCTAGAAAGGGCAGCTTCCCATCCTTCTCCATCTCGTAAGTGAAACGCAACACAGAATTCTGCTCAAACGCCTCTTCAGCTCCTGCAGATGTCTGACATCAGGTACCTGTGTAAAAATGTCGTCAACATACCTGCAGTATATGGCCGGTTTCAAGTTCAAGTCGACTAAGACTTTTTTCTCGATAGTACCCATGTAGAAGTTCGCAAACAGGACACCTAGGGGAGAACCCATGGCGACCCCATCTACTTGCTTATACATGTGCCCATCCGGGCTCAAGAAGGGTGCCTCCTTAGTACAAGCTTGGAGTAGTTTCCTCAGGATATTTCTGGTATGTCAAGAGGAGTACAGGCCGGATCACGATACACTCGGTCCACTATCATCCCGATTGTTTCATCCACAGGTACGTTGGTAAACAGTGATTCTACGTCCAACGAGGCTCTTATCCCTGTGGCCCGTGTTCCCCGCAGTAAGTCAACAAATTCCTTCGGGGACTTCAGGCTGAAGGCGCAAGGGACATAAGGAGTCAGTAAGCCGTTGAGTCGTTTCGCCAGTCTGTACGTGGGTGTGGGTATCTGGCTGATGATTGGCCGAAGTGGGTTTCCAGGCTTATGTGTCTTGACATTTCCATACGCATATCCAGGTTTATATCCCCAATAATCTTTGGCAGGTGGAGTCCGGATTTCTTGGCATTCACAGTTTCAATCAATTTGTTGACCTTTGCTTTCAATTCGGCTGTAGTGTCCTTCGTTACCCTTTGGAATTTAGTTTGGTCAGAGAGTATGAGTTCATTTTCGCCAGATATTCGTCTTTTTAAGGATGACGTATATTGGCGACTTGTCGCCTCTCCTGACAACTATCTCCTTGTTCTCACGAAGGCTCTTAGCTGCCGCTTTGAGCTCGGGGGTCAGTATGGTGCTTCTGTAGTTGCTCGATTCTTTCTCACATTATATGAAGGACCTATGGCAATTCCACGACCAAGACACGGCTTCCTGAACCTTGCAGGAATCAACCTCACTGAGGACCAAGTCACTCTCCTTAATCTGGGTATAAACTGTCACGTTATGTCCAGACCAAGTGCTTTGGCCCGGAAAGTGGAGTTGGAGATCCTGTTGGACGACATATTTGACCTCGAAGCACAAAAGAAGGTCACAACCAAAGACACCTTACAAGCAGAACTTATTGCAGAAGGAG
>WNGS01167372.1:25609105-25623932 GCA_020271785.1 Procambarus virginalis | reverse complement strand
AATATATATTATATATATATAGATATATAATATATATATCTATATATATATATATATATAGTATATATAGTATATATATATATATATATATATATGTGTAATTATATATATATTATATATATATAGATTATATATATATATATATATATATATTATTTTTTGTTTTTTTTTTTTTTTTTTTTTTTGCTTTATTGTGTAAGTTAAAGGTTACAAGACATAAAACAAATGCCTAAAGGTTATGGATCTCTAGACGCCTCCGCTTCCGAACAGGACCCGAGGACGCAGCAGCATTTCCCCTCCTGATCGCCATACTGAGGCGCTGAAACAAAAACTGGAAGCCCTTGGGTCTCGGGTGACGTCAATGATCTTGGAACCCAATTTCTTGAGAAATCCCAAGGCAATCTTACCCCAGGGGCCATGATGGTCTCAGACGCTAATGGGAAAAAGAGTAGTGTCCTTCCTCGCCTTTACTTGTGTGATTTTGCTGTTTCCCTGTGGGTTGGCCACGCCACCTGCTTGATCAGCACCAAATTGTATGTAGGTGTCAGCCATGGTGGATACACATGTGTAGGTCCCAGACAGCCACTGTCTACCCTCCTTCCCGGAGTATATGGTGATGCCATCAATGCGAAGTGCGTGAATCGGTTTTTGGACCCCCAGGATGCGAGGTTCGCTCTCCGCTGGACACTGGGCAGAGACGAGGCTTCTCTTAATGATGTCAATTTACCTCGTTTTGTCTTGCATGCCAGCTCTTTGTCCTTCCACCATGCAACCCATGCAGTCCGTATGGCCTTCTTCCACCCTGTTGCAAATACACTTGTATTCAGGGTGAATGGGGGCATCCAACGCGGATGGCCACTGCTACACGAAGGGATTCTGGAACTAGGCGAGTGCCCATTGCTGACAGGGTACTTCCAGAGGAGGATGTCTCCTGCATGGGGGGCACGGGCATTGCTTGAGTCTGGCTTTCTCCTTGTCTGATGATGTTTGCGGCGCTGAGCATGCATCAGCTACTTTTTCCACTAGAGGTTGGTCCCCGCCGGACTGGTTTGTGTTGTTTTGTTGGCTCTAAAATTGTTTGCTGGGGCTGCGAGAACATTCCCACTGATTTGAACATTCAGTGAAAGCAGGATGTGTATTCCTGCTGTCTCTCAGGGTTGCAGGTAAGAGATCTCTGACGAGGTCGGGCGATGCCTGGGCGGAGGAAGGAAGGCTGCAGAGCAATTTGGGAGGCTGTACAGACACCAAGGCCGCGAGTCTTACAGGGAGGCTTGCTTGCTCCCACTGGATTCGTCCATGGCAGGTTCAGGACTTTCAACTCAGCAGGACCTCAGAAGGGTGTCATACACATTTAACTTGGGGCTGATGTAGGATGGAGAACATTTCAGAAAGTAGGTCAACTTATGGAGAGATAGGCATCTTTTTAAGGGAAATGAGAGCATCATGGGCGTCAATCTTGTCAATAATGTCCAGCATTCTCGTTAGGTCAATGATTATTTTTGCGGCCAGGACCTCCTCGATTGCTCTTGGGCCAATGGGCGCACCCACGAGAGTGCAGTCCGGTGCTCGCCAAAAGAGAATGTTTGGAAGAACATTTTGTATTTTGCCCGTGCTGTCTTGTTCGGGAGATTATTTCGAAATTCACACTTGGATGCATTGAGGATGAGGCCTAAGGCTGCTCCCTGCTCTTGGATTTTCCTTATATCCTCTAAAATGGTTTCCGGGGTTCCAGCTAGAGTGGCCATCATCCAGGTACCAGATGTTTAGCTCTCTTTTCAGACTATCATTGACCTCTTTGATAGCTAGCAGAAAGGGAGGGGTGCTACGGGGTCATCTTGTTGGACACCTTCACAGTAGTTTATTTCATGCTCCCAAAAAAGAAGTTTAGAGTCCCCACAGTAGCACGATCGGATGAATGTGTAAAGGGGACGGAAATTGGTTTGTGTGAGCCCTGAGGACAGCGTCCCTCGTCTGACTTGATTGAGAGCATTTTTGAATCAAGCTTTACTAGTGCCTTCTGGTCTGGGAGCTCAGCAATGTAAGCCCGCGCTACATGTGCTGCAGCTTCACACCCTAGTGGAATCCCAAACCCAAGCTGACGAGGTTTCAGCAAGGTGGCCGCTTCCTGGCTGATAGATCACACTGCAGCCTTAGCTACTAGACGTCGGAGGGTGTTGCCAACATCAATGGTGCCTGATTCCCGCTAATCCTTCTGTCTTTAGAGCACGAGTGCTGCTCCATAAAGACAGCGTGATGTCCTCAGGGATGCCGACAGCCAAACACATGTTGGAGAATCTGGTACGTTCCCATAATTTCCCTTTTCACATCTCCGCACCGGGTTCAGCATTTGTTTTGATGTGCTGTGGTCTTAGGCCATTAAAGCCTCCTCCTGAACCTGTTGGGAAAGACATGGCTGCTTTGTACAACTCAGATTCTTGAACAGTCGAGGGTTCTATGCCCACATTGGTTTCCTGGGGATCCCTGCTGCTGTACTGGGGCCTGGGTGGGTTTTTGTCTTAAGCCTCTGCGTCGTGGCGTACCTGGGGGCAATAGTGTCATCTCTGGTTATGATTCTGATGGAACCTGTGGTATTGCCCTCTTCTATGTTTCCTTGGGATCTGTGCTCTCATTTTGTGGTTCTCCAGATGATTGTTGTTTGTCGTCCTGCGGCTGGTGTTCTGGCACGATGGGGGAGGCGGACCGTTGTTCTGTCTCTGGGGAATTCATTAACTGCCCTGATTACAGAGGTTGCTTATGACTTGTCTCTCCTGGGCGTTAATGCTAGGCATGCATTCCCAAATAGAAGAATTGTGCCACGATCCAGAGGTCCTGGGAGCATTGTTGACCTTTGTCAGCAGACCTGTGAGTTTTGCTGCTGCTTGGTGACGGGCAGCCTTGGGGATGTGGGGCTAGGTCCTGGTGGACGTCGCTTTTGACTGCTTCATTCAGCAGTTGTCTCTGAAAGGAATTTGAGGGAGGTATTGTTCCCTGCTCCTGCATCAGGTGTGTCCTCTCACTGCCCCGGGGCAGCGCCTAGACCCTAGACAAACACCTGAATTGACAGTATGATAGCGGACTCCATCTCCATTGAGACGATCCCGTCTGTCACACACTTGACTGTTTCCTTTGGGGTGTTCCATATCTTCTTTGGCTGGAAGAGGCTGTGTGTCTCCAGAGATTACTATCGAAATGATGCCTTCTATAGGAGAGGACAATTACATAAATCTGTGTCCCTGTACTGCACCGTTTTCAACAGCTCGACGCAGTTTCTATCCGGATTTAAGAACAGTTCTTCCTACTAGGCCAAGACTAGAACGAATATAAATATATTATAATATATATATATATATATAAATTATATATATATATAGTATATATATATATATATATATATATATATATATATTATATATGAATGAAACTCACACCCTCAAAGTGACTCGAACCAATATCTTCCCATGAGCAACGCAACTGCTAAATGCAGACGCCTTACTCCGCTTGACCATCACGACCGACATAAGGAAGTGATAGCCTAAGCTGTTTGAAACCATTCCCTGCCGGCACCTGGATGGTTATCTGCATAGCATTTTTCAAAATCACTCATTCTGTTGTGGCACCCGTGAGGACACAATCAACAAGCCTGAATGGTCCCCAGGCTATAATTGCGAATTAAACTCACACCCCATGAATGACTCGAACCCATACTCCCAGGAGCAACGCAACTGTAAACTACAGGACGCCTTATCCGCGAGTGCCCCCAACGAATGAAGGTGAGTTGATAACTGCTATGCCGAAGATAAACCATCCAGTGCCGGCAGGAGTGGTTCAAATAGATTGGCTTCAACTTCCTTATGTCCGGATCGTGATGGTCAATCGGTTAAGGCTCCCTGTAGTTACCATTGCGTTGCTCCTGGAAGTATGGGTGAGTCACTTCGGGGTTGAGTTTTTCATTCGCATATAGTCGGGGACATTCAGCTTGTTTGCATATATATAATATATATATATATATATATATATATATATATATATATATAATATATATATATAATATATATTATATCTATATAAAAAAAATCATCTGTGAACTCAACCTCTGACACATGAAAAGAGTTTGAGGCGTTTTTTCTCGAGTTTCTTGAATCATTGTATTGAAGGGGATTTATTAAAAAAAAATGTTCAGTTCTGTACATTTCTGCGTAGTTTCGGTACTCGATGTCATGGCTTCCTTTGTAGTCTTGTCACTGAACATTACCGCGGCACCCTTTTGCATCATCCAGCAGTGCCACTAGGACCATTACCTCAGCGTCAGAACGTAGCTAATAACTGTCATTGGGATGCACTCGAGCTGGAAGTTGCGTGTCATGTTTGTATCATTATCGTTCCTATTTCCTCCTTTTTCCCTGCATTTTACAGATTTCCCTGTAGTATAAAACAAAGTTTTCACATAATGTAAATTTCGTGTTAATTTCGTAATGAAATATGTAATTTAGGAAAATATTATTGCAGATGCTTTGCCCATGATTTCAAAGTACACGAGATCAGTTTTTATCTTTCAGATAATCAAATTCGTGTATCCAAGAATAATGAAAGGTACTAGATGTTTTTGGAAATAGAGTGAGTTAATCTGTTCTTGGTTCATGAGAGTATGATCGTTATATATTTTTTCCAGGCTTATATGATAGGTATTCAATGTTTAAAATGGTATTGGCAATAATATTATTCGTGTATTATGCTATAGTTTAATTTTCAAATGGAATGTCATCTGCTCACTACTTTAGGAGTATGATAGTTTATTTGTTCACAAAAGATACATCTATTGTTCAACAGAGAACGATTTATTCAGTGTTCAGACGCTACTCGTCAGGGGTGATAAGTACTACTAAGTCAAAAGTGTGTAAATACTCACCCAACACCCATTCAACAAAACATTAAATCGCTGCTTATTTTCTCATTTTCTCATCCTTTCACAATTTTGTGCCTCCCACCACCTCCTCTCCCATTCACGATTATTTCTCTTCTCTCAATTCTTTTTCTTCACCCGCTACCACTCTTATCTTCCGACCGCTCATACCAATTTTTTCTGTCTCATTAAACCTGTCTTACTACTCTTCTTTCGCCTTGCTCGTCCCTTCTTCTTCTCCTTCTCCCATCCTCTTTCATTTCTCCTCCCGCTTCCTTCCTCTCACTCCTCGTTTTCTTCTCTCGTCACTCTCACCCAACAGTTGGTGGAAAATGAATTGTGGACTTGTGCAGGGCAACTGCCATACGACGTGCCATTCCACCGCCGCCCTCCCCCCCGCCCACAAACCCCCAGGACGCCCTACATCCCCGCGCCCACACTTTGTAAAGGGCGGCCAGACTGCCTCGTGCCGTCCGCCGTCCTCACACAATTGTAGCCGCTTAACAAGTGGGTGTACTAGGTCTCACCCTCTAACCAGCAAACATTTTAACAATGAGGTATTTCCACCTTTCTAAAACGCTGTCTTCCTCGGAACCTCAATCAACGAGCCATGAAGGCCTGTGTAGCAGAAAAATATATAATATATATATATTATATAGATATATATATATATCTAGTATATATATATATATATATCTATATCTATATATATATTATATATATATTGTATATTAATGCACCCTCATAATATATCATAAATATTTTCTCCTCTTTTCATTTAGATTTAATTTCCGAAGCCAAACCGCTCAAAACCTCTTGTGTCCTATCATTGTGTGATTTTTTGGGTAAGCACATGGCCTTCAATTTTTCGTTTCATTTTGGCTTGTCAATTATCTTATGAAAATGAGTTTCGTTTGGCAATATCTAATTTAAATTATGCTCGAACCTCGTTTGAGTACTGAGGGGCGACTGAGGCGATGGAGAGGGAGGAGAATTGCAGCTGGGGAGATGAGGAAAGGAGAGAGGAGGAGGAGGTGAGAGAGGGAGAGAGTGAGATTGGAAGAGCGAGGGAAAGGAGAGAGAGGTAGTTGGAAGAGGGAGGGGGAGGTGAGAGCGTGACGGGGACTGCGGGAGGAGGAAGACGAGAGCGAGAGGGAGGAGGGGAGAAGGAGAGGAGAAAGAGATGGAAGTGAGAGACGATGGAGAGAGAGAGAGAGAGGAGAGAGAGAGGAGAAGAATGAGAGAAAGACGAGAGAATAGAGAAGACCCCCCAAAGAGAAAAAAAGAGAGAGAAAGACAGAGAGAGAGAGAAGAGGGGTAGGAGAGAGAGAGGAGGAGAGGGGGGAGAGGGGTGAGTGAGGAGATGCGCGGGAGGGAGAGAGGTTTGGACTGAGAGAATGAGAGGGTGATGGAGTGGGGACGAAGGCAGGAAGGGGAGGAGCCAACCGAGCGGGGGTCGGGGGAGGATGAGAGGCGTACGTGAGGGAGAGTCAGGGGGAGACGGGAGACGAGAGACGGGGTAAATCATGGAGGCGGGGTTGTCCGGGAGAGATGAGAGTGAGAGGATCTGATCGAACTCGGTTAAAACCTATAGTGAACCAAACCTCAATATACAGGACTACAATCAACACAGTCTGTAAACTTAAAAAGTCTAACGGAGGAACTCCCAAACACTTTGTTTTAAACTTCATCATTTGGATGTACATATTCTATAGTTTGTGGCAGATAACAATTCGTTTTAAGTTAATATATTTTAATAGGTTAAGATTTAATCAAAAAATTACTTCGATTTCATATCAGCTCGTAGTAGTCATCTTACTTACAAATTTTTGAATATTTTCTTTTTTTACAATTTGTTTTGACTCATCTCGGCTTCCTTTGCCATTGCCGTCCAATGAGTTCGCTTCCTTTCTAAGTGATGCTGTCTCGAATGTGGTTATTATGTCGACTCCCTGATTGTTACAGGTGTTGTGGTGTTCATGTATTTCGAGTCGGCATTTTTTTAATATATCCTTTTCATTCTGAAAGAATTTCTAAGTGCGTAACAAACGTATCCCTTTCCGGTTGTGTGTGCTGTATGGATCTGATCTGTCGGTTTTGGTGTTTAATTATCTAAGTGTAGTTACAGGATGTAGCTACGCTCGTGTGTGTGTGTCCCGTTCTTCAAATACTGTCATATAACGCTTTGGAAACTATGATCGGTTGGGCCTCTAAAACTTTCGCACTACTTTTCCAACCGTCTACCTCTGTTTGCAAAATATAACTTGCTAATATTTCTGGCACCTTTGGTTCATCGCTTTAATTCTGTCACACTGTTCTGAGTCGGGTTTCAGGAATTCCTCGTTGTCAAGTTGTGTGTGTGTGTGTGTGTGTGTTTGGGTGTGTGTATATTATATATATACATTTATATATTAGTATATTTTGGTAGCAGTCTTGTAAACATTGTTGTTATATATGAACGAAAAGTAAGATTAATAATTCTAATACGAATTTTCTCAATATTTCTAATGTTTCTTTTTACTGTCGATGGTAATGAAAAATCAATTTTCCAAAATAAATTTTTATTTCTAGTCTGACGCGACGCTTGAACGCGTTTCGTAATAACTTATTACATTTTCAAAGACTTTAGTTTACACACACACACTGTAACCAGAAAACACTAAACTGGGTTTTACTTAATGCTAACATTGAACAGCTTGTCTTACATACTCGCATTAGGGTGAGGTGATATGTTGCAACAGTTTTGGATGAGGTAAACAAACTTTTGACCAACACAAAAACAGTACACGGTGCAATGGGTATAAATTGGATAAATGAGAGGGAAGAATGGAAGTAACTGCAGACGGCCTATTGACCCATATTCTTGATCTTCTATATTGGAGCGGAGTCTTGAAGTGGGTAGAATATAGTTGTGCATTAATTGGTTGTTGATTGCTGGTGTTGACTTTTTGATGTGTAGTGCCTCGCAGATATCAAGCCGCCTGCTATCGCTGTCTCTGTCGATGATTTCTGTGTTGTTTGTTCAGACTTCTCTGGTGATGGTCTGGTTGTGGGAAGAGATTATATGTTCCTTAATGGAGCCTGTTGCTTATGCATCGTTAATCGCCTGGAAAGAGATGATGTTGTCTTGCCTATATACTGAGTTCTTTGAGGCTTACAGTCCCCAAGTGGGCATTTGAAGGCATAGACGACGTTGGTCTCCTTTAAGGTGTTCTGCTTTGTATCTGGAGAGTTTTTCGTGAGTAGGTTGGTCATTTTTTGGTTTTATAGTAAATCGTCAATTTTATCTTCTGACTTTTGTCTGTAGGGATAACGTTCCTATTAAAATATCTTGTTAATGAGTTTTCTTGTTAATGAGAGAGTTAATGAGAGGGTGTGAGTTTCAGTTGCATATTGTCCTGGGGACCATTCAGGCTTGTTCGCATTTGTGTTCCTCCGTGTTGCCCCCAAAAATGAGGTGATTTGATAAAATGCTATGCCCAAGATTACCATCCGAGTGCCGGCGGGGAAGTGGTTCAAATAGCTTCGGCTATCACTTCCTTATGTCCGGTCGTGATGGTCAAGCGGATTAAGGCGTCCCTGTACGTACCAGTTGCGTTGCTCCTGGCAGTATGGGTTCGAGTCACTTCTGGGGTGTGAGTTTTCAGTTATATATATATATATATATATATATATATATATATTATATATATATATATATATCTATATATATATATATATTTCTGCCTTGTATATCGTAATCAGATATACAAGGCAGAAAATGAAATCAAAGACAACAAAACGCAAATAATTCATGCTACAAACGAATGGAGAAACAGCAACATCGACGAAAGTCTCCGTACTCGCATCGAACAACACCTCGACATCCTCACAGACCGACATCACCTCAGCACGGAAACAAGGATAATCAAGAAACTAACAACGTTATATGGAGGACCTATGGCAATTCCACGACCAAGAGACGGCTTCCTGAACCTTGCAGGAATCAACCTCACTGAGGACCAAGTCACTCTCCTAAATTTGGGTATAAACTGTCACGTTATGTCCAGACCAAGTGCGTTGGCCCGGAAAGTGGAGTTGGAGATCCTGTTGGACGACATATTTGACCTCGAAGCACAAAAGAAGGTAACCACCAAAGACACCTTACAAGCAGAACTTGTTGCAGAAGGAGGAAAGAATCGAGGCAACTACAGAAGCACCATACTGTCCCCCGAGCTCAAAGCGGCAGCTTCGTGAGAACAAGGAGATAGTTGTCAGGAGAGGCGACAAGTCGCCAATATACGTCATTCTTAAAAAAGACGAATATCTGGCGAAAATGAACCTCATACTCTCTGACCAAACTAAATTCCAAAGGGTAACGAAGGACACTACAGCCGAATTGAAAGCAAAGGTCAACAAGTTGATTGAAACTGTGAACGCCAAGAAATCCGGACTCCACCTGCCAAAGATTATTGGGGAATATAAACCTGGATATGCGTATGGAAATGTCAAGACACATAAGCCTGGAAAAAAAATGCTGAGTTGCCCATGTATTGGCTGTCCAAGCTGCAATGTAATCGAAATATGCATTCGTAAATGTTAAACAGTGTATCAAAAAACGACCTTTTCTCAAATATAAAAATATATTCATTCAGTGGCCCTTTCTATTGAATGTTGGTTAAATCTATTACATGGGCCTGACGAAGGCCGAATATCAACCAAGGTTTTGAAATGTGATTTATCTTCTATGGTGATAACAGTACCTGCAGCAAGTGTCAGAGAAAACTAGGTATGGTTCACAGTGAAGTGTTAAATGACATTTATTGTAGTTTAATCGACTATAACAAGCCGTAATCGAGACCTGCCGAGACTTGTCAGGCGATTAACAACATGAGATTTGTTATGATAATGAATGATATGAAATAATGATAATATTTACCATTACAATGGAAGTCGCAATGATATTGATCACAAAAATCATTTGGATTTCAAAACCAATACCTAGAGTCCAGAGTCTCTGCTCTACATCCTCACTCCTCACCTCGTCTTTCCATATAAGGTCGATCCTGTGCCAGGTGTTGTCTGCCAGGGAGTAAGAGGCGTTGAGGTCGAGGGTGACAGGGCCGTCCCCCAGGTCCAGCAGGAGAGACGGACGGCCCTGACGCAGCTCCAGCAGCAACAGGTCCCTAGCGGTGCTCTCCTCGGTCCCTGGGGATGGTGACCCCTGGTCCGGTCCTGAGTACAGCAGCGTGGCCGCCATGGATCTGGTCAGCACCTCCAGACTCAGGTGGACTTCGGCACAAGGCGGGATGGGCGGCACCCACGCCCACCCGCCCACTGTAACGACCTCATCTTCTGTACTGCCTAAGTTTGACCCTCCACCTTCGTCCTCGAAGTGCCGAACGATCACCTTGCAGCGAGAGCCCCAGGTGCCGTGAGGACAGATGCATCTGAGGAACGTATCGTTCAAACAGAACACAGGAAATAACCTCACAATGTTCTGCAGATAAATACTCCTAATTGTGAAATTCTAGTCCACACCAGACTAAGGAGGTCGCTAATCCAGACTCCATTAACCCGGACCTCTGGGTAATCCTGCCAATTGAGTCTTAAGTTTTTATTGACAACCTTCACCAAACTAGGACACACATCCGTGTTGTTTGGAGTCTCGGCCAAGTTATGAATGGTTAGGGCCTTCAACCAGTGTAGCCTGAGCAGCTGGTAGTTAAAACTGACCTTGTCAAGCTCATGTGCAGTAATTTGTGTGTTGGGTTGTCTCAATAAACGAACATGAATAAACAAAATATTTTACCTAATATAACAATAATTACATAATTGTTAATATATATATATATATATATATATATATATATATATATATATATATATATATATTATATATATATATATATCTGTATTTTACTGTCTTCTGATTTAGGGTTCTATCCCTCTAACTATTTTCTTAGCATCAGGGCTTAGCTGAAAGAGGGTTCTCCAAAACTCATTTTCGTAATTTCAAGGTGAAGAAAAAAGTGAATTACTATAGAATGTATTACACTTATTTATACAATTTGCACAACGTTTCGAACCTCCATGGTTCATTCTCAATCATCAATGCCACACATTTACAAAACAAAAAGAGAAAAAAAGATGACTGCGTGGCTGTTGCCTCTTGTGGTCAAGTATAAGGGAAAAACATGCAAAACAAATCGTATGAACAATGAATTGTAATTACTTGAAAAAAATATGAACAAAGATATTATTCCCTTGGTTATGTACAGTGCGAAAAAACAAGATTACAAAGTCAAAAAATAATAATATAAAATTAAATGATGGTTACGTTACTATACAATGAACAAGACAAAAATGAATTAAAGGTGCTGAGAATAATGCGCTGGCTGATAGCATTCACTATAAACAGAGCGTATATCAGGTAGGTGTAACAGCTTTAAGAGCACAGGATATTCTAACTCCAATGGCTAGTGCACGCTCAGTCATCGGCTATGTAGATGGCGCTGAAGTAGTGGGCAGACGACGATTCACCAATGGGATGCGTGTTGGTAGGAAGTGGTGGTTTGGTGATCGATGAAGGTGGAGGGGGGAGGTGGAGAGCGAGTTTCTGATACGTTTACGCTTGGCAGAAACGTATTCCACTAAATATGTACTACTCTTGATTGTAGTATCTAGATGTTGTAGATGTACTGAAGTAACATGATGATAGGAGAGAGCAGTCCAAATCTCTCTTGAGGAGATTATCGTAACAGCTCTCCCCCGAAGCCTGCTCTTATGGGTTAAGTTATTTTAGTGGCTGGTGTAGAGGTAGGAGTGGCTGTCTCTACCTCGTAGGCTCTGGAGAGGGCGTCGGCTATAATGTTGTCCATACCCTTGATGAAGTAGATCTCCAGATTAAAATTCTGTAAGTAATGAGCCCAGCGTAGAAGACGGTGATTGCTGAATTGGGCCTGTTGTAGGAACCGCAGGGGATTGTGGTCTGAGTAGATGGTAATAGACCGATTTCCCCTGTATGTAAGGTTCGAAATGTTGCAGATTCAGGACGATGGAGAGGAGTTCCTTTTCTATAGTGCTATAGTTCTTTTGATGGGGCTTCAACTTGTAGCTGTAGTAGCTAAAGGAAGAACCTCTTCGCCTCTGTTGCATTAGGAAGCCCCCGATCCCGGTACCACTGGCGTCTACATTGATGATGAAGGGCTTCGTAATATCTGGAGGGGCGAGAATGGGATCAGAACATAGCAGAGATTTAAGTTGTTCAAGGAAATAGTCTGTTGAATGGTCCAATGATACCGTTGCCTGGGGCTGGTCAGATTAGTCAAGGGTGTTGCTACCGTACTAAAATTCTTCACAAACCTACGATAGTAAGATGCAAGTCCAAAGATGCGCAGGAGCTGCTTGCTGGCCATAGGTTTGGGGTAATGCTGAATGGCTTGAGTGCGAATTGTTAAAGGAGCTATGCTGCCACTCCCTATCACATGACCAAGATAACGCACTTTACCTTTGGCAAAGGTGGACTTGCCCAAGTTGATGATAAGGCCAGCTGTCAGGAGCTTGGAGAACAATCATTGCAGCTGGAGCAGATGTTCGCTCCAGGTGTTAGTTGCCACAACGATGTCGTCTAAGTAGGCGTAGGTGTGATCTAGGCCATAGATGACGGGGTTGACAGCTCGGTGGAAGGTGGCCGGGCGCGTTACACAGTCCAAAAGGAAGTCGTTCATATCTGTATAGGCCAAAAGGAGTGGTGAAGGCAGATATTTCCTTAGCTCTCTGTGTCAGGGCGATTTGGTAATAGCCCTTTAACAAATCAATTTGGGATAAATAATTTGCATTACCTACTGCGTCAAGGATATCATTATACGTGTAAAGGATAAGCATCCTTGACGGTCACAAGTTTTAGTTTCCTATAATCGGTACAAAGGCGTACTTTACCGTACGGTTTCGGCACCAAGATGCAGGGTGAGGCCCAAGGGGACTCACAAGGAGTGGCCAGCCCATGATCCAGAAGGTACTGTACTTCAGCACGCATAACTTCCTTTTTGTACGGGCTGATACTGTAGAAAGGTTGACGAATCGGCCGGGTATCAGGAAGCAGCTGAATGTCGTTCTGAACCATATTACACTCCTGGGGATCATCGCTGAACAACTTCTGATGTTCTTGAAGAACTTTGATGAGAGGAGCACTATTACAGTCCTATAAATATTTAAGAGATCATTAAGGATTTCCGAGTTGGAAGGCACTAACTCAGAGTAGTGCTTTCCGGAGGAGAAGCAGGGAAGGTCTCACTGTGGAGGTATGGATCTTTGAAAGTGGAGAGTGATATTAGCACAGTGGGGGGAATACCTTTATACTCTTTTAAAAGATTGACGTGGCACAACTGGGTCCTCCGCCGCTATCTGGAGTCTCAAGAACGTAGTTGTGGTTGTTTCTGCACTCCTTGATGCGGTAGGGTCCTGAAAACTTATTTTGTAATGGAGAACCTGGGATCGGAAAATATGCCAACACGAAGTCTCCTGTTTTAAATTTCCTGATTTTGCTGCGTTGGTCAAATGAGTCTTCATCTTATCTTGAGCTTTCAATAAATGTCATTAGCAAATTTACGTACTCTCTCTAGAATGTGCTTCAAGTTTTGAAGAAACTGAGGCACATGCTGAGGGTCACTGAAGGTGGCATTACGTAGAGAGTCTTTAAAAGCTTTAAGAGGAGTACGGCACTTACGTCCGTAGAGCATCTCATAAGAGATTCTCCTAGAGACTCATTTGGGAGACTTCTGAAAATGCACATGATGATGTCAAGTTGTTTATCCCAGTCTCTCATGTTTTCATTGCAAAATTTCTTAGGAGTGATTTATCGTTTGGTGACTACGTTCAAGAGAACCCTGTGAAGCAGGATGATAGGGGCTGGACAATACCTGTGTGATGTTGAATCTTCCAGTGTCTTCTGAAGAGATCACCGGTAAAGTTGGTGCCACAGTCACTTTGAATCTCCCTAGGAAATCCGTATGGGTAAAGATCTTCAATAGTTGTTTTACCACCATAGCACCGTATGTTCTTTACAGGAACTGCTATGGGGAATCTGGTGGTTGGACACAGGATGGTTAGTATATAAGCGTTACCAGAACTGGTCCGGGTAAAGGACCAACACAGTCTAAGACGAGTCTGTGGAAAGGTTCCGCAGGCACCTGGATGGGAATTAAAGGAGCCTTGGGAATTGAGATGTTAGGGTTTCCTGCCATCTGACATGTATGACACTGTTGCACATAACTTTTTACATCTTAAACCATTCCTGGCCAGTAGTAGTCTTGTCTGATTCCGTGATAGGTTTTGTTAAAACCATAGTGAAAAGCGCTCCGTGGGCCAGGTGTAGAATATCGGCCGCAGGCTGGTGGGAAATACTAGTTGGTCGACATTAGCCTAATCGACATCCTCCGTCAGCTTACTTGGTCTGTACCCTTCGGTAGAGCAACTGATTCTCTAGGAAGAACCCAGGGATACTGTCATTGAGTCTCGGCCTGGAAGAATAATGGTGTTACTGTAGGATCCTCCCTCTGTAACTTACGGAACTCCAACATAGTAAGATTCGGTGGTAGATTCTGATGGTCTTGGGCAGCGTAGCAGTAGAGTCAGCTGGTTGCGGGCGTGCAGCTTGTGCACGGGTTGTCACCAAAACCGGGAGGAGAGACTTCATCACTTTCTTGGACCTCTGCTGGAACATACTTCAAGATGGGGTTGTCCACTACAGAGTCACATACCTGGGTTTGTCCATGATGATCAGGTCGAAGGTTGCAGATCTTCGGCCAAGTCGTTGCCCAGGAGAAGTTGTAACCCTGACATGGGAAAGGCTTTTTCCTGATGGCGACTTGGACTTCACCACACGAAAGGACAATCCAGGTGGACTCTGGCGAGTGGATATGGAGTGGTAGCAGTGAGGTCAGTGAT
>WNGS01167372.1:25578495-25593397 GCA_020271785.1 Procambarus virginalis | reverse complement strand
CCGCATAAAGAAATTATCTGGATCTTCCACTTTCATGTTGTTTATTGGAGTGCTAAACATGTCCTCATACTGTTTTTTTAGGATTTCACTAATTTCTTTGTCATCTTCCGTGTATGAACCTTCACTTGTACGAATAGGTCCAATACTGGCAGTGGTTTTTGCTTTTGATTTCGCATATGAGAAGAAATATTTTGGATTTTTCTTTATTTCCTGAATTGCTTTCTGTTCTAACTGCCTTTCTTCAGTTTCATATGAGTGTTTCAATTCCGCTCGATTTCTTCAATCTCCCTATTTAAATTATTCCTTCTTTGACGGGAAATTCGTGTCTGCATAAGCAGTTCTGTTATTTTTTTCCTGCGTTTATACTGTCGTGTGCGTTCTCTTTCTACGTTAGATCTCTTTCTGGCTTTCCTCAAGGGAACATGTTTCAGACAGACTTGATACGCTTCCGAAGTCAGTTTTGTCTATTCCTTCTGTAGGACTTGTATTACTTAAAACAGTTTCCCATGGAATGTTTGTAAGTTTCCTGTTTATTATCTCCCAGTCTATCCTTTTATTATAAAATTGAATTTACTGAATAGCCCCTCTCGCTTTATCAACGTTTTAGGTCTATTCTGAGTATTGATGGTCGTTTGCATTTCAATGAGCTTGTGATCTGAGTATGTGGTATCTGATATCGTATTGTCTCTGATAATGTCTTCATTGTTCGTAAAGACCAAATCTAAAATATTTTCATTTCTCGTTGGCTCCGATATCTGCTAGTTGAGTGAAAATTTGTCACGAATCTAGTAGTTCTCTAATCTGTGGTTGGTTAGGTCCCGATAGATTTCCTGGTATAATATTATTGTTTGCTATTTTCCACCTGAGACTAGGCAAGTTGAAGTCACCTAGGAAGATAATATCAGGTATCGGGTTCTCCAAATTATCAAGGCTATTCTCTATTTTGTTTATCTGTTCTATGAATTCCTCAGCCGTTGCATCTGGCGGTTTGTATATTAGAATAATCACTAAATGTATTTTCTCTATTTTTAATCCAAGTACTCTACCACCTCATTTGTAACGTTTAGGAGCTCCGAGCATACAAGGTCTTCCCTAATATACAGACCCACTAATCCATGTGACCTACTTTTCCTATCACACCTGTATAGGTTATATCCTGGAATCCAGATCTCACTGTCCAACAATTCCCCTGCATGGGTTTCTGTGAAAGCTCCAAATACTGCATTTGACTCCGTGAGGAGGCCATTTATGAACTGTACTTTGTTGTTTGTTCTTGTTTTCAGTCCTTGTATGTTGGCAAAGATGAATGAGGTTACTCTATTAGTGATAGTTTGAATAGGAGACTTTTTCGGCAAGCCCATTATGCGTGGACATAATAAGTTTGTACTGACCAGCACTGATTTTTGTAGGGCAGTTGCCTGTCGTAGTTGTAGTTCCCTTTCGGTGTGTAATTGTATCTGTAATTCTGGAATGCAAATGGATCTGGTATCCAGTTCCATACACTCTCCATGCTTCTCATTTTGAATTCTCTGTCGGTCTGGTATAAACAATTTATAGAGTTTCCTCCAATTTCATTATCCTGCTTGCCACTCTTTATGTAGCGTTCCGTGCCTTTCACGTGAAAGTGTGGGCAGCTGAGGTCAATAGCATTTTTTGTCCTCCAGTGAGGTTTGGCACATGTCAGGATGGAAAAACCTACATATTGATCCAAATCGACACTCATCTGGAGACCTGGAGGGTGGTGTGGTCAGTGACTATAGCCTGGAGGGTGGCACTGACCTGGAGGGTGGCCCTGACCTGGAGGGTGGCACTGACCTGGAGGGTGGCCCTGACCTGGAGGGTGGCACTGACCTAGAGGGTGGCAGAGACCTGGAGGGTGGCAGTGACCTGGAGGGTGGCACTGACCAAGAGGGTGGCAGAGACCTGGAGGGTGGCAGTGACCTGGAGGGTGGCACTGACCTAGAGGGTGGCAGAGACCTGAAGGGTGGCATTGACCTGGAGGGTGGCACTTACCTGGAGGGTGGCACTGACCTGGAGGGTGGCACTGACCTAGAGGGTGGCAGAGACCTGGAGGGTGGCATTGACCTGGAGGGTGGCACTGACCTGGAGGGTGGCACTGACCTGGAGGGTGGCATTGATCAACAGGGTGGCAGAGACCTGGAGGGTGGCAGTGACCTGGAGGGTGGCAGTGACCTGGAGGGTGGCACTGACCTGGAGGGTGGCACTGACCAAGAGGGCGGCAGAGACGTGGAGGGTTGCACTGACGTGGAGGGTGGCACTGACCTAGAGGGTGGCACTGGCCTGGAGGGTGGCAGTGACCTGGAGGGTGGCACTGACCTGGAGGGTGGTACTTACCTGGAGTGTGGAACTGACCTGGAGGGTGGCACTAACCTGGAGGGTGGCACTGACCAAGAGGGTGGCAGAGACCTGGAGGATGGCAGTGACCTGGAGGGTGGCAGTGACCTGGAGGGTGGCACTGACCTGGAGGATGCACTGACCAAGAGGGCCGCAGAGACCTGGAGGGTGGCACTGACCTAGAGGGTGGCACTGACCTGGAGGGTGGCACTGATCTGGAGGGTGGCACTGACCTGGAGGGTGGTACTTACCTGGAGGGTGGCACTGACCTGGAGGGTGGCACTGGCCTGGAGGGTGGCACTGACCTGGAGGGTGGCACTGACCAAGAGGGCGGCAGAGACTTGGAGGGTGGCACTGACGTGGAGGGTGGCACTTACCAAGAGGGTGGCACTGACCTGGAGGGTGTCAGTGACCTGGAGGGTGGCACTGACCTGGAGGGTGGCACTGACCTGGAGGGTGGTACTTACCTGGAGGGTGGCACTGACCTGGAGGGTGGCACTGCCCTGGAGGATGGCACTGACCTGGAGGGTGGCACTGACCTAGAGGGTGGCACTGACCTGGAGGGTGGTACTGACCTAGAGGGTGGCAGAGACCTGGAGGGTGGCACTGACCTGGTGGGTGGCACTGGCCTGGTGGGTGGCACTTACCTGGAGGGTGACACTGACCAGGAGGGTGGCACTGACCTGGAGGATGGCACTGACCTGCAGGGTAAGAGACCTGGAAGGTGGCAGTGACTTGGAGGGTGGCACTGACCTGGAGGGTGGCACTGACGTAGAGGGTATTACTAACTTGGAAAGTGGCACTGACCTGGAGGGTGGCACTGACTTGGAGGGTGGTACTGACCTGGAGGGTGGTACTGACCAGGAGGGTGACAGAGACCTGGAGGGTGGCAGTGACCTGGAGGGTGGCACTGACCTGGAGGATGGTACTGACCTGGAGGGTGGCAGTGACCTGGAGGGTGGCAGTGACCAGGAGGGAGGCACTGACCTGGAGGATGGCACTGACGTGGAGGGTGGTACTGACCTAGAGGGTGGCACTGGCCTGGAGGGTGGCACTGACCTGGAGGGTGGCACTGACCTGGAGGGTGGCACTGACCAAGAGGGTGGTACTTACCTGGAGTGTGGCACTGACCTGGAGGGTGGCACTGAACTGGAGGGTGGCACTGACGTGGAGGGTGGCAGAGACCTGGAGGGTGGCACTGACGTGGAGGGTTGCACTGACCTAGAGGGTGGCACTGATCAGGAGGGTGGCACTGACCTGGAGGGTGGCACTGACCTGGAGGGTGGCACTAACCTGGAGGGTGGCACTGACCTGGAGGGTGGTACTTACCTAGAGAGTGGCACTGACCTGGAGTGTGGCACTGACCTGGAGGGTGGCACTGACCTGGAGGGTGGCACTGACCAAGAGAGCGGCAGAGACCTGGAGGGTGGCACTGACGTGGAGGGTACCACTGACCTAGAGGGTGGCATGGAGGGTGGCATTGACCTTGAGGGTGGCACTGGCCTTTAGGGTGGCACTGACGTTGAGGGTGGCACTGACCTAGTGGCTGGCAGAGACCTGGAGGGTGGCATTGACCAGGAATGTGGCACTGACCTGGAGGGTGGCACTAACCTGGAGGGTGGCACTGACCAAGAGGGTGGCAGAGACCTGGAGGGTGGCAGTGACCTGGAGGGTGGCAGTGACCTGGAGGGTGGCACTGACCAAGAGGGTGGCAGAGACATGGAGGGTGGCAGTGACCTGGAGGGTGGCAGTGACCTGGAGGGTGGCACTGACCTGGAGGAAGCACTGACCAAGAGGGCCGCAGAGACCTGGAGGGTGGCACTGACGTGGAGGGTGGCACTGACCTAGAGGGTGGCACTGACCTGGAGGGTGGCACTGATCTGGAGGGTGGCACTGACCTGGAGGGTGGTACTTACCTGGAGGGTGGCACTGACCAAGAGGGCGGCAGAGACTTGGAGGGTGGCACTGACGTGGAGGGTGGCACTTACCAAGAGGGTGGCACTGACCTGGAGGGTGTCAATGACCTGGAGGGTGGCACTGACCTGGAGGGTGGCACTGACCTGGAGGGTGGTACTTACCTGGAGGGTGGCACTGACCTGGAGGGTGGCACTGCCCTGGAGGATGGCACTGACCTGGAGGGTGGCACTGACCTGGAGGGTGGTACTGACCAGGAGGGTGACAGAGACCTGGAGGGTGGCAGTGACCTGGAGGGTGGCACTGACCTGGAGGATGGTACTGACCTGGAGGGTGGCAGTGACCTGGAGGGTGGCAGTGACCAGGAGGGAGGCACTGACCTGGAGGATGGCACTGACGTGGAGGGTGGTACTGACCTAGAGGGTGGCACTGGCCTGGAGGGTGGCACTGACCTGGAGGGTGGCACTGACCTGGAGGGTGGCACTGACCAAGAGGGTGGTACTTACCTGGAGTGTGGCACTGACCTGGAGGGTGGCACTGAACTGGAGGGTGGCACTGACGTGGAGGGTGGCAGAGACCTGGAGGGTGGCACTGACGTGGAGGGTTGCACTGACCTAGAGGGTGGCACTGATCAAGAGGGTGGCACTGACCTGGAGGGTGGCACTGACCTGGAGGGTGGCACTAACCTGGAGGGTGGCACTGACCTGGAGGGTGGTACTTACCTAGAGAGTGGCACTGACCTGGAGTGTGGCACTGACCTGGAGGGTGGCACTGACCTGGAGGGTGGCACTGACCAAGAGAGCGGCAGAGACCTGGAGGGTGGCACTGACGTGGAGGGTACCACTGACCTAGAGGGTGGCATGGAGGGTGGCATTGACCTTGAGGGTGGCACTGGCCTGGAGGGTGGCACTGACGTTGAGGGTGGCACTGACCTAGTGGCTGGCAGAGACCTGGAGGGTGGCATTGACCAGGAATGTGGCACTGACCTGGAGGGTGGCACTAACCTGGAGGGTGGCACTGACCAAGAGGGTGGCAGAGACCTGGAGGGTGGCAGTGACCTGGAGGGTGGCAGTGACCTGGAGGGTGGCACTGACCTGGAGGGTGGCACTGACCAAGAGGGCGGCAGAGACCTGGAGGGTGGTACTGACGTGGAGGGTGGCACTGACCTAGAAGGTGGTACTGGCCTGGAGGGTGGCACTTACCTGGAGGGTGGCACTGACCTGGAGGGTGGTACTTTCCTGGAGTGTGGCACTGACCTGGAGGGTGGCACTGACCTGGAGGGTAACACTGACCAAGAGGGTGGCACTGACCAAGAGGGTGGCAGTGACCTGGAGGGTGGCACTGACCTGGAGGGTGGCAGTGACCTGGAGGGTGGCACTGACCAAGAGAGCGGCAGAGACCTGGAAGGTGGCACTGACGTGGAGGGTACCACTGACCTAGAGGGTGGCATGGAAGGTGGCATTGACTTTGAGGGTGGCACTGGCCTGGAGGGTGGCACTGACGTTGAGGGTGGCACTGACCTAGTGGCTGGCAGAGACCTGGAGGGTGGCATTGACCTGGAATGTGGCACTGACCTGGAGGGTGGCACTAACCTGGATGGTGGCACTGACCAAGAGGGTGGCAGAGACCTGGAGGGTGGCAGTGACCTGGAGGGTGGCACTGACCTGGAGGGTGGCACTGACCTGGAGGGTGGCACTGACCAAGAGGCGGCAGAGACCTGAAGGGTGGCACTGACGTGGAGGGTGGCACTGACCTAGGAGGTGGCACTGGCCTGGAGTGTGGCACTGACCTGGATGGTGGCACTGACCTGGAGGGTGGTACTTACCTTGAGTGTGTCACTGACCTGGAGGGTGGCACTGACCTGGAGGGTGGCACTGACCAATAGTGTGGCAGAGACCTGGAGGGTGGCAGTGATCTGGAGAGTGGCACTGGCGTGGAGGGTGGCACTGACCAAGAGGGCGGCAGAGACGTGGAGGGTGGCACTGACGTGGAGGGTGGCACTGACCTAGAGGGTGGCACTGGCCTGGAGGGTGGCACTGACCTGGAGAGTGGCATTGACCTGGAGGGTGGAACTTACCTGGAGTGTGGCACTGACCTTGAGGGTGGCACTGACGTGGAGGGTGGCACTGACCAAGAGGGTGGCAGAGACCTGGAGGGTGGCAGTGACCTGGAGGGTTACAGTGACCTGGAGGGTGGCACTGACCTGAAGGGTGGCACTGACCAAGAGTGCGGCAGAGACCTGGAGGGTGACACTGACGTGGAGGGTGGCACTGACCTATAGGGTGGCACTGACCTGGAGGGTGGCACAGACCTGGAGGGTGGCACTGACCTGGAGGGTGGCACTGGCCTGGAGGATGGCACTGACTTGGAGGGTGGCACTGACCTGGAGGGTGGCACTGACCTAGAGGGTGGTACTTACCTGGAGTGTGGCACTGACCTGGAGGGTGGCACTGAACTGGAGGGTGGCAGTGACCAAGAGGGTGGCAGAGACCTGGAGGGTGGCACTGACGTGGAGGGTTGCACTGACCTAGAGGGTGGCACTGATCAGGAGGGTGGCACTGACATGGAGGGTGGCACTGACCTGGAGGGTGGCACTGACCTGGAGGGTGGCACTGACCTGGAGGGTGGTACTTACCTAGAGAGTGGCACTGACCTGGAGTGTGGCACTGACCTGGAGGGTGGCACTGACGTGGAAGGTACCACTGACATAGAGGGTGGCATGGAGGGTGGTATTGACCTTGAGGGTGGCACTGGCCTGGAGGGTGGCACTGACGTTGAGGGTGGCACTGACCTAGTGGCTGGCAGAGACCTGGAGGGTGGCATTGACCTGGAATGTGGCACTGACCTGGAGGGTGGCACTAACCTGGAGGGTGGCACTGACCAAGAGGGTGGCAGAGACCTATAGGGTGGCAGTGACCTGGAGGGTGGCAGTGACCTGGAGGGTGGCAGTGACCTGGAGGGTGGCACTGACCAAGAGGGCGGCAGAGACCTGGAGGGGTGGCACTGACGTGGAGGGTGGCACTGACTTAGAAGGTGGCACTGGCCTGGAGGGTGGCACTGACCTGGAGGGTGGCACTGACCTGGAGGGTGGTACTTACCTGGAGTGTGGCACTGACTTGGAGGGTGGCACTGACCTGGAGGGTGGCACTGACCAAGAGGGTGGCACTGACCAAGAGGGTGGCAGTGACCTGGAGGGTGGCACTGACCTGGAGGGTGGCAGTGACCTGGAGGGTGGCACTGACCTGGAGGGTGGCACTGACCAAGAGAGCGGCAGAGACCTGGAGGGTGGCACTGACGTGGAGTGTACCACTGACCTAGAGGGTGGCATGGAGGGTGGCATTGACTTTGAGGGTGGCACTGGCCTGGAGGGTGGTACTGACGTTGAGGGTGGCACTGATCTAGTGGCTGGCAGAGACCTGGAGGGTGGCATTAACCTGGAATGTGGCACGGACCTGGAGGGTGGCACTAACCTGGAGGGTAGCACTGACCAAAAGGGTGGCAGATACCTGGAGGGTGGCACTGACGTGGAGGGTTGCACTGACCTAGAGGGTGGCACTGATCAGGAGGGTGGCACTGACATGGAGGGTGGCACTGACCTGGAGGGTGGCACTGACCTGGAGGGTGGCACTGACCTAGAGGGTGGTACTTACCTGGAGTGTGGCACTGACCTGGAGGGTGGCACTGAACTGGAGGGTGGCAGTGACCAAGAGGGTGGCAGAGACCTGGAGGGTGGTACTGACGTGGAGGGTTGCACTGACCTAGAGGGTGGCACTGATCAGGAGGGTGGCACTGACATGGAGGGTGGCACTGACCTGGAGGGTGGCACTGACCTGGAGGGTGGCACTGACCTGGAGGGTGGTACTTACCTAGAGAGTGGCACTGACCTGGAGTGTGGCACTGACCTGGAGGGTGGCACTGACCTGGAAGGTGGCACTGACCAAGAGAGCGGCAGAGACCTGGAGGGTGGCACTGACGTGGAAGGTACCACTGACATAGAGGGTGGCATGGAGGGTGGCATTGACCTTGAGGGTGGCACTGGCCTGGAGGGTGGCACTGACGTTGAGGGTGGCACTGACCTAGTGGCTGGCAGAGACCTGGAGGGTGGCATTGACCTGGAATGTGGCACTGACCTGGAGGGTGGCACTAACCTGGAGGGTGGCACTGACCAAGAGGGTGGCAGAGATCTATAGGGTGGCAGTGACCTGGAGGGTGGCAGTGACCTGGAGGGTGGCAGTGACCTGGAGGGTGGCACTGACCAAGAGGGCGGCAGAGACCTGGAGGGTGGCACTGACGTGGAGGGTGGCACTGACTTAGAAGGTGGCACTGGCCTGGAGGGTGGCACTGACCTGGAGGGTGGCACTGACCTGGAGGGTGGTACTTACCTGGAGTGTGGCACTGACCTGGAGGGTGGCATTGACCTGGAGGGTGGCACTGACCAAGAGGGTGGCACTGACCAAGAGGGTGGCAGTGACCTGGAGGGTGGCACTGACCTGGAGGGTGGCAGTGACCTGGAGGGTGGCACTGACCTGGAGGGTGGCATTGACCAAGAGAGCGGCAGAGACCTGGAGGGTGGCACTGACGTGGAGGGTACCACTGACCTAGAGGGTGGCATGGAGGGTGGCATTGACTTTGAGGGTGGCACTGGTCTGGAGGGTGGTACTGACGTTGAGGGTGGCACTGACCTAGTGGCTGGCAGAGACCTGGAGGGTTGCATTAACCTGGAATGTGGCACGGACCTGGAGGGTGGCACTAACCTGGAGGGTAGCACTGACCAAAAGGGTGGCAGAGACCTGGAGGGTGGCAGTGACCTGGAGGGTGGCAGTTACCTGGAGGGTGGCACTGACCTGGAGGGTGGCACTGACCAAGAAGGCGGCAGAGACCTGGAGGGTGGCACTGACGTGGAGGGTGGCACTGACCTAGAAGGTGGCACTGGCCTGGAGGGTGGCACTGACCTGGATGGTGGCACTGACCTGGAGGGTGGTACTTACCTGGAGTGTGGCACTGACCTGGAGGGTGGCACTGACCTGGAGGGTGGCACTGACCAAGAGGGTGGCAGAGACCTGGAGGGTGGCAGTGATCTGGAGGGTGGCACTGACCTGGAGGGTGGCACTGACCAAGAGGGCGGCAGAGACGTGGAGGGTGGCACTGACGTGGAGGGTGGCACTGACCTAGAGGGTGGCACTGGCTTGGAGGGTGGCACTGACTTGGAGAGTGGCATTGACCTGGTGGGTGGTACTTACCTGGAGTGTGGCACTGACCTGGAGGGTGGCACTGACCTGGAGGGTGGCATTGACCAAGAGTGTGGCAGAGACCTGGAGGGTGGCAGTGACCTGGAGGGTTACAGTGACCTGGAGGGTGGCACTGACCTGGAGGGTGGCACTGACCAAGAGTGCGGCAGAGACCTGGAGGGTGACACTGACGTGGAGGGTGGCACTGACCTAGAGGGTGTCACTGACCTGGAGGGTGGCACAGACGTGGAGGGTGGCACTGACCTGGAGGGTGGTACTTTCCTGGAGGGTGGCACTGACATGGAGGGTGGCACTGCCCAGGAGGGTGGCACTGACCTGGTGGATGGCACTGACCTGGATGGTGGCACTGACCTAGAGGGTGGCACTGACCTGGAGGGTGGTACTGACCTAGAGGGTGGCAGAGACCTGGAGGGTGGCACTAACCTGGTGGGTGGCACTGGCCTGGTGGGTGGCACTGACCTGGAGGGTGACACTGACCTGGAGAGTGGCACTGGCCTGGAGGATGGCACTGACCTGCAGGGTGACAGAGACCTGGAGGGTGGCAGTGACTTGGAGGGTGGCACTGACCTGGAGGGTGGCACTGACGTAGAGGGTGGTACTAACCTGGAAAGTGGCACTGACCTGGAGGGTGGCACTGACCTGGAGGGTGGTACTGACCTGGAGGGTGGCAGTTACCTGGAGGGTGGTACTGACCTGGAGGGTGGCAGTTACCTGGAGGGTGGCACTGAGCTGGAGGGTGGCCTGACCAGGAGGGTGGTACTGACCTGGAGGGTGACAGAGATCTGGAGGGTGACAGTGACCTGGAGGGTGGCACTGACCTAGAGGATGGTACTGACCTGCAGAGTGGCAGTGACCTGGAGGGTGGCAGTGACCTGGAGGGTTGTACTGACCTGGTGGGTGGTACTGACCTGGAGGGTGGCACTGACCAGGAGGGTGGCACTGACGTGGAGGGTAGCACTGACCTGGAGGGTGGCACTAGCCTAGAGGGTGGCACTGACCTGGAGGGTGGCACTGACCTGGAGGGTGGTACTTACCTGGAGTGTGGCACTGACCTGGAGGGTGGCACTGACCAGGAGGGTGGCACTGACCAAGAGGGTGGCACTGACCAAGAGGGTGGCAGTGAACTGGAGGGTGGCACTGACCTGGAGGGTGGCAGTGACCTGGAGGGTGGCACTGACCTGGAGGGTGGCACTGACCAAGAGAGCGGCAGAGACCTAGAGGGTGGCACTGACGTGGAGGGTACCACTGACTTAGAGGGTGGCATGGAGGGTGGCATTGACTTTGAGGGTGGCACTGGCCTGGAGGGTGGCACTGACGTTGAGGGTGGCACTGACCTAGTGGCTGGCAGAGACCTGGAGGGTGGCATTGACCTGGAATGTGGCACTGACCTGGAGGGTGGCACTAACCTGGAGGGTGGCACTGACCAAGAGGGTGGCAGAGACCTGGAGGGTGGCAGTGACCTGGAGGGTGGCGGTGACCTGGAGGGTGGCACTGACCTGGAGGGTGGCACTGACCAAGAGGGCGGCAGAGACCTGGAGGGTGGCACTGACCTGGAGGGTGGCACTGACCTAGAAGGTGGCACTTGCTAGGAGGGTGGCACTGACCTGGATGGTGGCGCTGACCTGGAGGGTGGCACTGACCTGGAGGGTGGCACTGACCTGGAGGGTGGCACTGACCAAGGGGTGGCAGAGACCTGGAGGGTGGCAGTGACCTGGAGGGTGGCGGTGACCAGGAGGGTGGCACTGACCTGGAGGGTGGCACTGACCAAGAGGGCGGCAGAGACCTGGAGGGTGGCACTGACTTGGAGGGTGGCACTGACCTAGAGGGTGGCACTGCTAGGAGGGTGGCACTGACCTGGATGGTGGCACTGACCTGGAGGGTGGCACTGACCTGGAGGGTGGCACTGACCTGGAGGGTGGCACTGACCAGAGGGCGGCAGGACGTGGAGGGTGGCACTGACCGGAGGGTGGCACTGACCTAGAGGGTGGCACTGACCTGGAGGGTGGACACTGACCTGGAAAGTGGCATTGACATGGAGGGTGGTACTTACCTGGAGTGTGGCACTCCTGGAGGGTGGCACTGACCTGGAGGGTGGCACTGACCAAGAGGGTGGCAGAGACCTGGAGGGTGGCAGTGACCTGGAGGGTTAAAGTGACCTGGAGGGTGGCACTGACCTGGAGGGTGGCACTGACCAGAGTGCGGCAGAGACCTGGAGGGTGGCACTGACGTGGCGGGTGGCACTGACCAGAGGGTGGCACTGACCTTGAGGGTGGCACAGACCTGGAGGGTGGCACTGAATTGGAGGGTGGTACTTCCTGGAGGGTGGCACTGACCTAAAGGGTGGTACTGACCTGGAGGGTGGCACTGACCTGGAGGGTGGCACTGACAAAGATGGCGGCACTGACGTGGAGGGTGGCACTGACCTAGAGGGTGGCACTGACCTGGAGGGTGTCAATGACCTGGAAGGAGGCACTGACCTGGAGGGTGGCACTGACTGGAGGGTGGTACTTACCTGGAGTGTGGCACTGACCTAAAGGGTGGCACTGCCCAGGAGGGTGGCACTGACCTGGTGGATGGCACTGACCTGGATGGTGGCACTGACCTAGAGGGTGGCACTGACCTGGAGGGTGGTACTGACCTAGAGGTGGCAGAGACCTGGAGGGTGGTACTTACCTGGAGTGTGGCACTGACCTGGAGGGTGGCACTGACCTGGAGGGTGGCACTGACCAAGAGGGTGGCAGAGACCTGGAGGGTGGCAGTGACCTGGAGGGTTACAGTGACCTGGAGGGTGGCACTGACCTAGAGGGTGGCACTGACCAAGAGTGCGGCCAGAGACCTGGAGGGTGGCACTGACGTGGAGGGTGGCACTGACCTAGAGGGTGGCACTGACCTGGAGGGTGGCACAGACCTGGAGGGTGGCACTGACCTGGAGGGTGGTACTTTCCTGGAGGGTGGCACTGACCTAAAGGGTGGCACTGACCTGGAGGGTGGCACTGACCTGGAGGGTGGCACTGACAAAGATGGCGGCATAGACCTGGAGGGTGGCACTGACGTGGAGGGTGGCACTGACCTAGAGGGTGGCACTGACCTGGAGGGTGTCAATGACCTGGAAGGTGGCACTGACCTGGAGGGTGGCACTGACCTGGAGGGTGGTACTTACCTGGAGGGTGGCACTGACCTGGAGGGTGGCACTGCCCAGGAGGGTGGCACTGACCTGGTGAATGGCACTGACCTGGATGGTGGCACTGACCTTGAGGGTGGCACTGACCTGGAGGGTGGTACTGACCTAGAGGGTGGCAGAGACCTGGAGGGTGGCACTAACCTGGTGGGTGACACTGGCCTGGTGGGTGGCACTGACCTGGAGGGTGACACTGACCTGGAGGGTGGCACTGGCCTGGAGGATGGCACTGACCTGCAGGGTGACAGAGACCTGGAGGGTGGCAGTGACTTGGAGGGTGGCACTGACCTGGAGGGTGGCACTGACGTAGAGGGTGGTACTAACCTGGAAATGGCACTGACCTGGAGGGTGGCACTGACCTGGAGGGTGGTACTGACCTGGAGGGTGGCAGTTACCTGGAGGGTGGCACTGACCTGGAGGGTGGCAGTTACCTGGAGGGTGGCACTGACCTGGAGGGTGGCACTGACCTGGAGGGTGGTACTGACCTGGAGGGTGACAGAGACCTGGAGGGTGGCAGTGACCTGGAGGTTGGCACTGACCTAGAGGATGGTACTGACCTGCAGAGTGGCAGTGACCTGGAGGGTGGCAGTGACCTGGAGGGAGGCACTGACCTGGAGGGTTGTACTGACCTGGTGGGTGGTACTGACCTGGAGGGTGGCACTGACCTGGAGGGTGGCACTGACGTGGAGGGTAGCACTGACCTGGAGGGTGGCACTGGCCTGGGGGTGGCACTGACCTGGAGGGTGGCACTGACCTGGAGGGTGGTACTTACCTGGAGTGTGGCACTGACCTGGAGGGTGGCACTGACCTGGAGGGTGGCACTGACCAAGAGGGTGGCAGAGACCTGGAGGGTGGCACTGACCAGAGGGCGGCAGAGACCTGGAGGGTGGCACTGACGTGGAGGGTTGCACTGACCTAGAGGGTGGCACTGACCTGGAGGGTGGCACTGACCTGGAGGGTGGCACTGACCTGGAGGGTGGCACTGACCTGGAGGGTGGTACTTACCTAGAGGGTGGCACTGACCTGGAGGGTGGCACTGACCTGGAGGGTGGCACTGACCTGGAGGGTGGCACTGACCAAGAGGGCTGCAGAGACCTGGAGGGTGGCACTGACGTGGTGGGTATCACTGACCTAGAGGGTGGCACTGACCTGGAGGGTGGCATTGACCTTGATGGTGGCACTGACCTGGAGTGGCACTGACCTTGAGGGTGGCACTGACCTGGAGGGTGGCACTGATCTAGAGGCTGGCAGAGACCTGGAGGGTAGCATTTACCTGGAATGTGGCACTGACTTGGAGGGTGGCACTGACCTGGAGGGTGGCACTGACCAAGAGGGTGGCAGAGACCTGGAGGGTGGCAGTGACCTGGAGGGTGGCAGTGACCTGGAGGGTGGCACTGACCTGGAGGGTGGCACTGACCAAGAGGGTGGCAGAGACCTGGAGGGTGGCACTGACGTGGAGGGTGGCACTGACCTAGAGGGTGGCACTGGCCTGGAGGGTGGCACTGACCTGGAGGGTGGCACTGACCTAAGGGTGGTACTTATCTGGAGTGTGGCACTGACCTGGAGGGTGGCACTGACCTGGAGGGTGGCAATGACCAAGAGGGTGGCAGTGACCTGGAGGGTGGCAGTGATCTGGAGGGTGGCACTGACCTGGAGGGTGGCACTGACCAAGAGGGCGGCAGAGACCTGGAGGGTGGCACTGACGTGGAGGGTGGCACTGACCTAGAGGGTGGCACTGACCTGGAGGGTGGCACTGACCTGGAGGGTGTACTTACCTGGAGGGTGGCACTGACCTGGAGGTGGCACTGACCTGGAGGGTGGCACTGACCGAAGAGGGCGGCAGAGACCTGGAGGGTGGCTTTGACGTGAGGGTGGCACTGACCTATAGGGTGGCACTGACCTGGAGGGTGTCACTGACTGGAGGGTGACACTGACCTGGAGGGTGCACTGGCCTGGAGGGTGGCACTGACCTGCAGGGTGGCAAGACCTGGAGGGTGGCAGTGACTTGGAGGTGGCACTGACCTGGAGGTGGCACTGACCTGGAGGTGGTACTACCTGGAGGGTGGCACTGACCTGGAGGTGGCACTGACCTGGAGGGTGGCACTGACCTGGAGGGTGGCACTGACCTGGAGGGTCACTGACCTGGAGGGTGGCAGTGACCTGGAGGGTGGCACTGACCTGGAGGGTGGCACTGACCTGGAGGGTG
>WNGS01167372.1:25543872-25577878 GCA_020271785.1 Procambarus virginalis | reverse complement strand
AATCGGGCCTTGCATAGTAGGCTGAGAAGTGCATTATGGCTACTAGGTACGACATATATATATATATATTATACTATATATATAATAAGCCAAGTTTTCATGAATTAATTATTTTTCGACTACCTAACCTACCTAACCTAACCTAACTTAACTTTTTCGGCTACCTAGCCTAACCTAACCTATAAAGACAGGTTAGGTTAGGTTAGGTAGGGTTGGTTAGGTTCGGTCATATATCTACGTTAATTTTAACTCCAATAAAAAAAATTGACCTCATACATAATGAAATTGGTAGCTTTATCATTTCATAAGAAAAAACATAGTGAAAATATATTAATTCATGAAAACTTGGCTTATTAGGCAAATTGGGCCTTGCATAGTAGGCTGAGAAGTGCATTATGGCTACTAGGTACGACATATATATATATATAATATATATATATATATATATATATATATATATATATATATATATATATATATATATATATATATATATATATATTCATATTAATTACAATGTGAATTATTAATAGAGGGAGATTTAAAACCATGAAATGGCAGAGTAGAGGAGCCTAACCAGGCTACATCACACCAGAGGCAAGAGTTCACTATTGTTAACACACTATACGACTTACGCACACGTGTGGCGACAACGTTGGAATTGTAGGTGTTTCTTAATTTTTCAGTATAGTTTCTCACTTTTATAGTTTCCCCATTGTATGCATATTCTTTAAACATGTTGCACTCTTGTAGAAAATTCAGAGGAAACATGTGCCACTAACTCACCTGGTGCCAATGGATGTGTTGTGGGCAGTTACTGGCAACTCACCTGGTACCTGTTGATGTTGGAAAGCACCTGCCACCATTCAGACAGGTGTAGGGTGTGCAGGTGTCGTGGGTAGCAGGTGTGGTGTGTCCACAACCACACGTGGTGCGGAGCTCCATCTTGGGTCCCACTAGGGCCGAGATGTTGGCGTCTACGATGCTAAAGCCGTCAGTAAGGGCAGCGCGCACCCAGCACCCGTCCACGCACCCGTCGGCCTCCTGGGTGGCTACGACACGCTTGTCCTCGTAGTCGACCTCGCTCTCGCTCTCGTACGTGTTCTCTAATGTGACTGTACGAACGACCTCCTGGCATGTCCCGACGCCGACCTCTTGCACACTGACTCCTAAAATGGCGCTCAGCTGTGAAGAAAATATTTCACCCAATGAATAATCAGTTACACGCAAGCAGTAACCTGGAAACTCCAGAGGAATTCTATCAACCGCCCAACAGACGTACATACATAACATTGAACAGTAAAATGTTGAGAGAGCAGATGAGGGAAAGCTACTTCCTCTCCTATATCAGACTCAATTACAAACATAAAAAATAATAAGCTATATAATATGCATCCAAATCTCTCTTTAATGGTTCACTTGTCTCACTGCGACAAGAGGAATGAGCTATATAGCACAAACATATTTCAAAATGCATATATTAATAAAATGAGGATATAAAAAATGAGGCATATTAAATGTTTTGACTTTGATGTTTAGGTTAATGAAGTGTTCAACTTCCGCTTTGAATTATACTTATGGTTTTACTTTTGTTGTCGCGACTGCTGCTGTCACGAATGTTGCTAAAGTTATCATAACTACTCCTACCATTTCCACAACTATTCCAACTATTACCATGACTAATGCTTCAATTATCACAACTTCTGTTACTACTGTTCACAGAACTTGCGCTAATATTATCATGACTATTGATATTATTAACACAGCTACAGCTATTATTTGTTTGTCAACACCTGTTCTTCACATATTACCCAGCAATTGTCATACAATCTCATCCACAGCTGCTATTACTACTAGTAGGCATCCATCAGTCTCAGGTGACTATGGAGTTGAGCTCTGGTTATCGGTCTGGAGTGGCCTCTTCAGGATGCAAAGCCAGGATAGGTTGATACGGGGAAGAAGCTGTCACCCATGCAGCAGGTCCCCTCCCCCCCCTCTCCACGGCGCCGAAAGTCTCCAATGGAAAGGCATATGCTAATACGATTTGTACCAGCGCCGTCACAGGAATTGACAGAACGAGATTGAAGGCTACAACAAACTGACCTAGGGGGCTCCAGCTCAGGAATTTACTGGAAGTTGGTAAAGAAGGCACAGGAACTCCAAACCCGGAGACCACCTTGGTCGGGGCCGGAGAACTAATCGGGTCGGGAACCGATTAGTAGTTCCATCAGTACTAATAAACACGCTCACTCATTTCTTGCTAGTGGAAGGAACTACTGCTACCACTACTCCGGCTATTGCCACCACAACTACCGGCCTCTGATATTGTTCATTATTTACGAAACAAATCTTGTTACTGCTGTTAATAACGACTTACCGGCTGAGTGAACTGACCTCATTTTTCCTATACATGAGGATGTGGTCGAGATTGGGCACACCCGGAGCTACCAGCCACACCCGTGATGCGTCTGTGGCGGGCATGGTGTGGTGCCCGCCCAGGGCCTCCACTGACACTGCCCGCGTGCCCACGCTGCGACTGCCCGCCAGCACGCCCATGGTCCTCCTGCCGGCCCACGCCTCTACCGTCGTCTCCAGCTGGCTGAGTATTGATGCCTCACCCTGTGTTACAAGACTCGGTTATATGTTGGATGTACTTAGTATCGGTCTTTTTGTGGATCTTGTTCGTAAGTAAGTAATTATCAAAGAAGGCACCAAGCCTGGAAGGCTATGTAGCACCATACGAATCTTGTTCGTCTGTCACTCCGGTATACATGTCTTCGTCTGTCTATTTCTCCTTCTGTCTCTCTCTGTGTTTAATTGCCTGTTTTCGTCTGTCTGTTGCTATGTCTGAACCATACTCTCTTAAACGTACCTCTCTGGCCATGACCAGCTGGTAGGGGTTCGCCGCCAAGGTAAGCGGGGTGGCGTGTGTGACGTCATGGTGGTTCAGGGACTTCACCTCGATTGTGACGTTGGCCCTGACCCCAAATTGACCTTGGCTGACGTCGTTGAGCTTGAAGCTTAGCTCGTACCTGATGGACATGATACGTGTTCCCTTGAAAACATTAAACAAAGAAGGCACAGTTTCATTCCTATCCATGACTCAACGTTTAATGAAGATTAAGAATGTTTAACTGATAGTCTAGACCAACAAATGGAGCACAAGTCCAACCCGTGAATAACGTCCAAATACTCGTTAATACAGCAGTAAAACTCCCTGTTTGTGAATAAGGATCATTTACATTTGACACAACTCGTTAGGATCAAATTCGTCTTGGATAGTACTTCCCTTTTTACCAGTGTTCGAATCTCACCGCACTAAATGCTCCGTCCATGTACTTAAAATACACATAACAGCCAGCCTTCACCTTCCTTCCTTCACCTACCTATCCCCAGGTGGGAAGGGAACCTTCACCTACCCGCCTCCAGGTGGGAAGGAAACCATCACTTTCCTACCTCCAGGTGGGAAGGGAACCTTCACCTGCCCGCCTCCAGGTGGGAAGGGAACCCTCACCTGCCCGCCTCCAGGTGGGAAGGAAACCATCACTTTCCTACCTCCAGGTGGGAAGGGAACCTTCACCTGCCAGCCTCCAGGTGGGAAGGGAACCCTCACCTGCCCGCCTCCAGGTGGGAAGGAAACCATCACTTTCCTACCTCCAGGTGGGAAGGGAACCTTCACCTTCCTACCTCCAGGTGGAAAGGGAACCTTCACCTACCGGCCGTCAGGAGTGTCGGGGGCCATAGTGAGGTCGCCGGTGTTGGAGTCAAGGAAGAAGCCAGCCAGATGGTGTCTCCAGGTGTACGTCTTGGCGGCGGCGTCCCAGTCGTCGGGGTCTTGGACGTACACTCTCCCCAGGGGCACCGGCCTCCCCTGTGGCTGGGGGAGAGAGAGGAAGGTGAGAGTGACACTCCCCAGGGGCACCGACCTCCCCTGTGGCTGGGGGAGAGAGAGGAAGGTGAGAGTGACACTCTCCCCAGGGGCACCGGCCTCCCCTGTGGCTGGGGGAGAGAGAGGAAGGTGAGAGTGACTCTCCCCAGGGGCACCGACCTCCCCTGTGGCTGGGGGAGAGAGAGAGAAACGTGAGAGTGACTCTCCCCAGGGGCACCGACCTCCCCTGTGGCTGGGGGAGAGGGAGGAAGGTGAGAGTGACACTCTCCCCAGGGGCACCGACCTCCGCTGTGGCTGGGGGAGAGAGAGGAACGTGAGAGTGACACTCTTCCCAGGGGCACCGACCTCTCCTGTGGCTGGGGGAGAGAGAGGAAGGTGAGAGTGACACTCTTCACAGAGGCACAGGCCTCCCCTGTGGTTTGGGAAGAGAGAGGATGGTGATTGTGACACTCTTCCCAGGGGCACTGGCATTCCTGCGATTTTATATTTCACTTCGTAGTGAGCTCTCACACACACACATACACACGCACACACAGTCATCGCTCAGGGATCGTAGTCCAAGGGCACGGGTTCAATTCCCGGTAGAGGAAGAAACAGATGAGAAAAGTTTCTTTCACCTGAAGCCCCCTGTTCACCTAGCAGTAAATAGGTACATGAGAATAAGATCGTTCATTCGGGCTACATCGTGGGTATTTGTGCATTCGAAAGAAATGTGTGTGATAGAGGAAAAATTAGTCTGGAGTAAGAAAGGAGGGGTCCAAGAGCTGACACCTGAATCCTAACGGCACAAATTGTAAATGCACATAGTAACTACACACACGCATATACACGAACACATGTATTTATTAACAAGAAAAAACACAAATGGGAAGAGTATTTCAGCTAATTCAGTTCTTCTCCTATCTGTATATAGTTACCTTGGAGTTAGTCAGCTGCTCTGGGCTGCATCTTGGGGATATTGAGGTTCTTGAGTCTTGAGATGATTTCGGGGCTTTAGTGTCCCCGCGGCCCGGTCCTTGACTAGGTCTCCAGCCCCAGGAAGCAGCCCGTGACAGCTTACTAACACCCAGGTACCTATTTTACTGATAGGTAACAGGAGCATAGGGTGAAAGAAACTCTGCCCATTGTTTCTCGACGGCGCTTGGGATCGAACCCAGGACCACAGGATCACAAGTCCAGTGTGCTGTCCGCTCGGCCGACCGGCTCCCCTCGGGATGCATGTATAAGTGAGATAACAATTTATGTAGTAGCCGATGAGGAACAATTATGTCGTGAGACGGTACACAAGACAACCTACGGTTAGAAGGGCTGGATTCAGAGCCACGAGGTGGATCCTGTGCACACACACATAGTAAATAGGAACTGTAAACACACACACACATAGTAAATAGGAACTGTAAACACACACACACATAGTAAATAGGAACTGTAAACACACACACACATAGTAAATAGGAACTGTAAACACACACACACATAGTAAATAGGAACTGTAAACACACACACACATAGTAAATAGGAACTGTAAACACACACACACATAGTAAATAGGAACTGTAAACACACACACACATAGTAAATAGGAACTGTAAACACACACACACATAGTAAATAGGAACTGTAAACACACATACACATAGTAAATAGGAACTGTAAACACACACACACATAGTAAATAGGAACTGTAAACACACACACACATAGTAAATAGGAACTGTAAACACACACACACATAGTAAATAGGAACTGTAAACACACACACACATAGTAAATAGGAACTGTAAACACACACACACTCACATACAGCCCTCACTTGGCCCCTCAGCCTTCCTCTCCTCGATGTTCACTCTCTGACCTCTACCCCCCCCCTCCACCCCCACAGGCCCAATACCCCTCTACAGCAGTTCAGCGCCCCCCCCCCTTACTTGCATCAATTCCTCTCTAACCATCAACTTATCATCACAACCAGTACTTAATCTAACTTCTCATTTACATCTCACACCAGTAGAAACACATTAAAAATGATTTTCTGTGAAAACATGTAATAAGGTGTTCAATGAGTGCCTTAAGAAATAGTTTACAAATACTTTTGGAGTTACAAATAAAACTGAGGAAATAAAAGTTTGAGAAAAAGTTCAGAATATTATTGCAGTATTGGTAACCAAGATAAATAATATCATCTCAGATGTAATATTTTCAGGAGATTACTAGCCATTACAAAAATAAAGTTTGCAATACAGGGAGGGGATGTAGCACTCCAAGTTAAAAAAAAGTTTGACAGTGAAAGTTTGAGGAACTATAGTAATGCAACTGTATACACAGTGTTGGAAGAATGCAGAAACGCATTTTGGGTGAGGCTAATAGCTCTTGTACATTTTCAGTGTTACTTCTGATGCAGAAGTAAAAACTTAAACTGACCATTTTTCGGAGTGTTGACGAGACCCACGGTGTCACCGCCAAATGTTATTCCAGTTAAAGAGCCAATATGAGTTGTACAAATAATAATAATAATAATGGGAGCACGTAACCTCCCCATTGTTTTAGTGGCTATTCATTAAAGGCCCAACTGAGTGTAGACAAATTATAATGAGGTTATCTTGAAAGGATTTCGGGGATTAGCGTCCCCCGTGGCCCGGTCCTCGACCAGGCCTCCTTTTTGTTACACACCTCCAGGAAGCAGCCCGTAGCAGCTGTCTAACTCCCAGGTACCTATTTACTGCTAGGTAAACAGATGCATCAGGGTGAAAGACTCTGCCCATTTGTTTCTGCATCCACTGGGGATCGTACCCGGAACCTCAGAACTACGAATCCAAAGCCCTGTCCACTCATCTGTCAGGCCCCGTCAATGGTTGGAGATTACAGTACACTTATTTCAAGTTGTTGATGTCCGACTGAGATTCAGTCATGCTCTGGACGACCGGTTCGGGGAAGGGGGGGAGGGAATTATCAGGGGTAAGGCGCCAAGCCATTACGACTATATAGCACTTGGAAGGGGCCAGGATAAAGATTTGGGATGGGACGGAGGGAAAGGAATGGTGCCCAACCACTTGGACGGTCGGAGATTGAACGCCGACCTGCATGAAGCGAGACCGTTGCTCTACCGTCTAGCCCAAGTGGTTGGGTTCGGGAGGTGGGAGATGACGGTGAGTTTGAGGTCCAATAAGTTGGTACTGAAGTACCTTCAGTACCAGCCCAGTGACTGATAGAAGGAAAGTGACAACAGAGCATTAACAGTGACTGTAGCCTGGTGGATGGCACTGACCTGCAGGGGTATGGGTAATGGACCGCCTGTAGAATGATATTTCTCTGCAGGGTGTAGACAGTGACTGTAGCCTGAAGGGTGACACTGACCTAGAGGGTGGCACTGATCTGGAGGGTGGCCCTGACCTGGAGGGTGGCAGTGACCTGAAGGGTGGCACTGATCTGGAAGGTGGTACTGACCTAGAGGGTGGCAGAGACCTGGAGGGTGGCAGAGACCTGGAGGGTGGCCCTGACCTGGAGGGTGGTACTGACCTAGAGGGTGGCAGAGACCTGGAGGGTGGCAGAGACCTGGAGGGTGGCACTGATCTGGAGGGTGGCACTGACCTGGAGGGTGGCACTGATCTGGAGGGTGGCCCTGACCTGGAGGGTGGCAGTGACCCGGAGAGTGGCAGTGACCTGGAGGGTGGCAGTGACCTAGAGGGGTGGCACTGACCTGGAGGGTGGCACTGACCTGGAGGGTGGCACTGACCTAGAGGGTGGCAGTGATCTGGAAGGTGGTACTGACCTAGAGGGTGGCAGAGACCTGGAGGGTGGCACTAACCTAGAGGGTGGCAGAGACCTGGAGGGTGGCAGAGACCTGGAGGGTGGCACTGAACTGGAGGGTGGCACTGACCTGGAGGGTGGCACTGACCTAGAGGGTGGCACAGACCTGGAGGGTGGCAGAGACCTGAAGGGTGGCACTGACCTAGAGGGTGGCAGAGACCTGGAGGGTGGCAGAGACCTGGAGGGTGGCAGTGATCTGGAAGGTGGTACTGACCTAGAGGGTGGCAGAGACCTGGAGGGTGGCAGAGACCTGGAGGGTGGCAGAGACCTGGAGGGTGGCCCTGACCTGGAGGGTGTTACCTGGTTGATACCTGGTTGATGGGGTTCTGGGAGTTCTTCTACTCCCCAAGCCCGGCCCGAGGCCAGGCTGGACTTGTGAGTTTGGTCCACTAGGCTGTTGCTTGGAGCGGCCCGCAGGCCCACATACCCACCACAGCCCGGTTGGTCCGGCACTCCTTGGAGGAATAAATCTAGTTTCCTCTTGAAGATGTCCACGGTTGTTCCGGCAATATTTCTTATGCTTGCTGGAAGGACGTTGAACAACCGCGGACCTCTGATGTTTATACAGTGTTCTCTGATTGTGCCTATGGCACCTCTGCTCTTCACTGGTTCTATTCTGCATTTTCTTCCATATCGTTCACTCCAGTACGTCGTTATTTTACTGTGCAGATTTGGTACTTGGCCCTCCAGTATCTTCCAGGTGTATATTATTTGATATCTCTCTAGTCTTCTTTCTAGTGAGTACATTTGGAGAGCTTTGAGACGCTCCCAATAATTTAGGTACTTTACCTAGTCTATGCGTGCCGTATATGTTCTCTGTATTCCCTCTATTTCAGCAATCTCTCCTGCTCTGAAGGGGGAAGTGAGTACTGAGCAGTACTCAAGACGGGACAACACAAGTGACTTGAAGAGTACAACCATTGACCTGGAGGGTGGCATTGACTTTGAGGGTGGCACTGGCCTGGAGGGTGGTACTGACGTTGAGGGTGGCACTGACCTAGTGGCTGGCAGAGACCTGAAGGGTGGCATTGATCTGGAATGTGGCACGGACCTGGAGGGTGGCACTAACCTGGAGGGTGGCACTGACCAAGAGGGTGGCAGAGACCTGGAGGGTGGCAGTGACCTGGAGGGTGGCAGTGACCTGGAGGGTGGCACTGACCTGGAGGGTGGCACTGACCAAGAGGGCGGCAGAGACCTGGAGGGTGGCACTGACGTGGAGGGTGGCACTGACCTAGAAGGTGGCACTGGCCTGGAGGGTGGCACTGACCTGGATGGTGGCACTGACCTGGAGGGTGGTACTTTCCTGGAGTGTGGCACTGACCTGGAGGGTGGCACTGACCTGGAGGGTGGCACTGACCAAGAGGGTGGCAGAGACCTGGAGGGTGGCAGTGATCTGGAGGGTGGCACTGACCTGGAGGGTGGCACTGACCAAGAGGGCGGCAGAGACGTGGAGGGTGGCACTGACGTGGAGGGTGGCACTGACCTAGAGGGTGGCACTGGCCTGGAGGGTGGCACTGACCTGGAGAGTGGCATTGATCTGGAGGGTGGTACTTACCTGGAGTGTGGCACTGACCTGGAGGGTGGCACTGACCTGGAGGGTGGCACTGACCAAGAGGGTGGCAGAGACCTGGAGGGTGGCAGTGACCTGGAGGGTTACAGTGACCTGGAGGGTGGCACTGACCTGGAGGGTGGCACTGACCAAGAGTGCGGCAGAGACCTGGAGGGTGACACTAACGTGGAGGGTGGCACTGACCTAGAGGGTGGCACTGACCTCGAGGGTGGCACAGACCTGGAGGGTGGCACTGACCTGGAGGGTGGTACTTTCCTGGAGGGTGGCACTGACCTGGAGGGTGGCACTGCCCAGGAGGGTGGCACTGACCTGGTGGATGGCACTGACCTGGATGGTGGCACTGACCTAGAGGGTGGCACTGACCTGGAGGGTGGTACTGACCTAGAGGGTGGCAGAGACCTGGAGGGTGGCACTAACCTGGTGGGTGGCACTGGCCTGGTGAGTGGCACTGACCTGGAGGGTGACACTGACCTGGAGAGTGGCACTGGCCTGGAGGATGGCACTGACCTGCAGGGTGACAGAGACCTGGAGGGTGGCAGTGACTTGGAGGGTGGCACTGACCTGGAGGGTGGCACTGACGTAGAGGGTGGTACTAACCTGGAAAGTGGCACTGACCTGGAGGGTGGCACTGACCTGGAGGGTGGTACTGACCTGGAGGGTGGCAGTTACCTGGAGGGTGGTACTGAGCTGGAGGGTGGCCTGACCTGGAGGGTGGTACTGACCTGGAGGGTGACAGAGACCTGGAGGGTGGCAGTGACCTGGAGGGTGGCACTGACCTAGAGGATGGTACTGACCTGCAGAGTGGCAGTGACCTGGAGGGTGGCAGTGACCTGGAGGGTTATACTGACCTGGTGGGTGGTACTGACCTGGAGGGTGGCACTGACCTGGAGGGTGGCACTGACGTGGAGGGTAGCACTGACTTGGAGGGTGGCACTGGCCTGGAGGGTGGCACTGACCTGGAGGGTGGCACTGACCTGGAGGGTGGTACTTACCTGGAGTGTGGCACTGACCTGGAGGGTGGCACTGACCAGGAGGGTGGCACTGACCAAGAGGGTGGCATTGACTAAGAGGTGGCAGTGAACTGGAGGGTGGCACTGACCTGGAGGGTGGCACTGACCTGGAGGGTGGCACTGACCTGGAGGGTGGCACAGACCAAGAGAGCGGCAGAGACCTGGAGGGTGGCACTGACGTGGAGGGTACCACTGACCTAGAGGGTGGCATGGAGGGTGGCATTGACCTTGATGGTGGCACTGGCCTGGAGGGTGGCACTGACGTTGAGGGTGGCACTGACCTAGTGGCTGGCAGAGACCTGGAGGGTGGCATTGACCTGGAATGTGGCACTGACCTGGAGGGTGGCACTAACCTGGAGGGTGGCACTGACCAAGAGGGTGGCAGAGACCTGGAGGGTGGCAGTGACCTGGAGGGTGGCGGTGACCTGGAGGGTGGCACTGACCTGGAGGGTGGCACTGACCAAGAGGGCGGCAGAGACCTGGAGGGTGGCACTGACGTGGAGGGTGGCACTGACCTAGAAGGTGGCACTGGCCTGGAGGGTGGCACTGACCTGGATGGTGGCACTGACCTGGAGGGTGGTACTTACCTGGAGGGTGGCAGTGATCTGGAGGGTGGCACTGACCTGGAGGGTGGCACTGACCAAGAGGGCGGCAGAGACGTGGAGGGTGGCACTGACGTGGAGAGTGGCACTGACCTAGAGGGTGACACTGGCGTGGAGGGTGGCACTGACCTGGAGAGTGGCATTGACCTGGAGAGTGGTACTTACCTGGAGTGTGGCACTGACCTGGAGGGTGGCACTGACCAAGAGTGCGGCAGAGACCTGGAGGGTGGCACTGACGTGGAGGGTGGCACTGACGTGGAGGGTGGCACTGACCACAGGGTGGCACTGACCTGGAGGGTGGCACAGACCTGGAGGGTGGCACTGACTTGGAGGGTGGTACTTTCCTGGAGGGTGGCACTGACCTAAAGGGTGGCACTGACCTGGAGGGTGGCACTGACCTGGAGGGTGGCACTGACAAAGATGGCGGCACTGACGTGGAGGGTGGCACTACCTAGAGGGTGGCACTGACCTGGAGGGTGTCAATAACCTGGAAGGAGGCACTGACCTGGAGGGTGGCACTGACCTGGAGGGTGGTACTTACCTGGAGTGTGGCACTGACCTGGAGGGTGGCACTGCCCAGGAGGGTGGCACTGACCTGGTGGATGGCACTGACCGGGATGGTGGCACTGACCTAGAGGGTGGCACTGACCTGGAGGGTGGTACTGACCTAGAGGGTGGCAGAGACCTGGAGGGTGGTACTTACCTGGAGTGTGGCACTGACCTGGAGGGTGGCACTGACCTGGAGGGTGGCACTGACCAAGTGGGTGGCAGAGACCTGGAGGGTGGCAGTGACATGGAGGGTTACAGTGACCTGGAGGGTGGCACTGACCTAGAGGGTGGCACTGACCAAGAGTGCGGCAGAGACCTGGAGGGTGGCAATGACGTGGAGGGTGGCACTGACCTAGAGGGTGGCACTGATCTGGAGGGTGGCACAGACCTGGAGGGTGGCACTGACCTGGAGGGTGGTACTTTCCTGGAGGGTGGCACTGACCTAAAGGGTGGCCCTGACCTGGAGGGTGGCACTGACCTGGAGGGTGGCACTGACAAAGATGGCGGCATAGACCTGGAGGGTGGCACTGACTTAGAGGGTGGCACTGACCTGGAGGGTGTCAATGACCTGGAAAGTGGCACTGACCAGGAGGGTGGCACTGACCTGGAGGGTGGTACTTACCTGGAGGGTGGCACTGACCTGGAGGGTGGCACTGCCCAGGAGGGTGGCACTGACCTGGTGGATGGCACTGACCTGGATGGTAGCACTGACCTAGAGGGTGGCACTGACCTGGAGGGTGGTACTGACCTAGAGGGTGGCAGAGACCTGGAGGGTGGCACTAACCTGGTGGGTGGCACTGGCCTGGTGGGTGGCACTGACCTGGAGGGTGACACTGACCTGGAGGGTGGCACTGGCCTGGAGGATGGCACTGACCTGCAGGGTGACAGAGACCTGGAGGGTGGCAGTGACTTGGAGGGTGACACTGACCTGGAGGGTGGCACTGACGTAGAGGGTGGTACTAACCTGGAAAATGGCACTGACCTGGAGGGTGGCACTGACCTGGAGGGTGGTACTGACCTGGAGGGTGGCAGTTACCTGGAGGGTGGCACTGACCTGGAGGGTGGCAGTTACCTGGAGGGTGGCACTGAGCTGGAGGGTGGCACTGACCTGGAGGGTGGTACTGACCTGGAGGTTGACAGAGACCTGGAGGGTGGTAGTGACCTGGAGGGTGGCACTGACCTAGAGGATGGTACTGACCTGCAGAGTGGCAGTGACCTGGAGGGTGGCAGTGACCTGGAGGGAGGCACTGACCTGGAGGGTAGTACTGACCTGGTGGGTGGTACTGGCCTGGAGGGTGGCACTGACCTGGAGGGTGGCACTGACGTGGAGTGTAGCACTGACCTGGAGGGTGGCACTGGCCTGGAGGGTGGCACTGACCTGGAGGGTGGCACTGACCTGGAGGGTGGTACTTACCTGGAGTGTGGCACTGACCTGGAGGGTGGCACTGACCTGGAGGTTGGCATTGACCAAGAGGGTGGCAGAGACCTGGAGGGTGGCACTAACCAAGAGGGCGGCAGAGACCTGGAGGGTGGCACTGACGTGGAGGGTTGCACTGACCTAGAGGGTGGCACTGACCTGGAGGGTGGCACTGACCTGGAGGGTGGCACTGACCTGGAGGGTGGCACTGACCTGGATGGTGGTACTTACCTGGAGGGTGGCACTGACCTGGAGGGTGGCACTTACCTGGAGGGTGGCACTGACCAAGAGGGCTGTAGAGACCTGGAGGGTTGCACTGACGTGGTGGGTATCACTGACCTAGAGGGTGGCACTGACCTGGAGGGTGCCATTGACCTTGATGGTGGCACTGACCTGGAGGGTGGCACTGATTTTGAGGGTGGCACTGACCTGGAGGGTGGCACTGATCTAGAGGCTGGCAGGGACCTGGAGGGTAGCATTTACCTGGAATGTGGCACTGACTTGGAGGGTGGCACTGACCTGGAGGGTGGCACTGACCAAGAGGGTGGCAGAGACCTGGAGGGTGGCAGTGACCTGGAGGTGGCAGTGACCTGGAGGGTGGCAGTGACCTGGAGGGTGGCACTGACCAAAAGGGTGGCAGAGACCTGGAGGGTGGCACTGAAGTGGAGGGTGGCACTGACCTAGAGGGTGGCACTGCCTGGAGGGTGGCACTGACCTGGAGGGTGGCACTGACCTAAGGGTGGTACTATCTGGAGGGTGGCACTGACCTGGAGGGTGGCACTGACCTGGAGGGTGGCAATGACCAAGAGGTGGCAGTGACCTGGAGGGTGGCAGTGACCTGGAGGGTGGCACTGACCTGGAGGGTGGCACTGACCATGGAGGGTGGCACTGACCAGGGTGGCACTGAGAGGGTGGCACTGACCTGAGGGTGGCACTGACCTGGAGGGTGATACTTACCTGGAGGGTGGCACTGACCTGGAGGGTGGCACTGACCTGGAGGGTGGCACTGACCAAGAGGGCGGCAGAGACCTGGAGGGTGGCTTTGACGTGGAGGTGGCACTGACCTATAGGGTGGCACTGACCTGGAGGGTGTCACTGAACTGGAGGGTGACACTGACCTGGAGGGTGGCACTGACCTGGAGGGTGGCACTGACCTGCAGGGTAACAGAGACCTGGAGGGTGGCAGTGACCTGGAGGGTGGCACTGACCTGGAGGGTGGCACTGACCTGGAGGGTGGCACTGACCTGGAGGGTGTACTGACCTGGAGGGTGACAGAGACCTGGAGGGTGGCACTGACCTGGAGGATGGTACTGACCTGGAGGGTGGCAGTGACCTGGAGGGTGGCAGTGACCAGGAGGGTGGCACTGACCTGGAGGGTGGCACTGACGTGGAGGGTGGTACTGACCTAGAGGGTGGCACTGGCCTGGAGGGTGGCACTGGCCTGGAGGGTGGCACTGACCTGGAGGGTGGTACTTACCTGGAGTGTGGCACTGACCTGGAGGGTGGCACTGAACTGGAGGGTGGCACTGACCAAGAGGGTGGCAGAGACCTGGAGGGTGGCACTGACCTGGAGGGTTGCACTGACCTAGAGGGTGGCACTGATCAGGAGGGTGGCACTGACCTGGAGGGTGGCACTGACCTGGAGGGTGGCACTGACCTGGAGGGTGGCACTGGCCTGGAGGGTGGTACTTACCTAGAGAGTGGCACTGACCTGGAGTGTGGCACTGACCTGGAGGGTGGCACTGACCTGGAGAGTGGCACTGACCAAGAGAGCGGCAGAGACCTGGAGGGTGGCACTGACGTGGAGGGTACCACTGACCTAGAGGGTGGCACTGAGATGGAGGGTGGCATTGACCTTGAGGGTGGCACTGGCCTGGAGGGTGGCACTGACGTTGAGGGTGGCACTGACCTAGTGGCTGGCAGAGACCTGGAGGGTGGCATTGACCTGGAATGTGGCACTGACCTGGAGGGTGGCACTAACTTGGAGGGTGGCACTGACCAAGAGGGTGGCAGAGACCTGGAGGGTGGCAGTGACCTGGAGGGTGGCAGTGACCTGGAGGGTGGCACTGACCTGGAGGGTGGCACTGACCAAGAGGGCGGCAGAGACCTGGAGGGTGGCACTGACGTGGAGGGTGGCACTGACCTAGAAGGTGGCACTGGCCTGGAGGGTGGCACTGACCTGGAGGGTGGCACTGACCTGGAGGGTGGTACTTACCTGGAGTGTGGCACTGACCTGGAGGGTGGCACTGACCTGGAGGGTGGCACTGACCAAGAGGGTGGCAGAGACCTGGAGGGTGGCAGTGATCTGGAGGGTGGCACTGACCTGGAGGGTGGCACTGACCAAGAGGGCGGCAGAGACGTGGAGGGTGGCACTGACGTGGAGGGTGGCACTGACCTAGAGGGTGGCACTGGCCTGGAGGGTGGCACTGACCTGGAGAGTGGCATTGACCTGGAGGGTGGTACTTACCTGGAGTGTGGCACTGACCTGGAGGGTGGCACTGACCTGGAGGGTGGCACTGACCAAGAGGGTGGCAGAGACCTGGAGGGTGGCAGTGACCTGGAGGGTACAGTGACCTGGAGGGTGGCACTGACCTGGAGGGTGGCACTGACCAAGAGTGCGGCAGAGACCTGGAGGGTGGCACTGACGTGGAGGGTGGCACTGACCTAGAGGGTGGCACTGACCTGGAGGGTGGCACTGACCTGGAGGGTGGCACTGACCTGGAGGGTGGTACTTTCCTGGAGGGTGGCACTGACCTGGAGGGTGGCACTGACCTGGAGGGTGGCACTGACAAAGAGGGTGGCATAGACCTGGAGGGTGGCACTGACGTGGAGGGTGGCACTGACCTAGAGGGTGGCACTGACCTGGAGGGTGTCAATGACCTGGAGGGTGGCACTGACCTGGAGGGTGGCACTGACCTGGAGGGTGGTACTGACCTGGAGGGTGGCACTGACCTGGAGGGTGGCACTGACCTGGATGGTGGCACTGACCTAGAGGGTGGCACTGACCTGGAGGGTGGTACTGACCTAGAGGGTGGCAGAGACCTGGAGGGTGGCACTACCTGGTGGGTGGCACTGGCCTGGTGGGTGGCACTGACCTGGAGGGTGACACTGACCTGGAGGTGGCACTGACCTGGAGGATGGCACTGACCTGGAGGGTGACAGAGACCTGGAGGGTGGCAGTGACTTGGAGGGTGGCACTGACCTGGAGGGTGGCACTGACGTAGAGGGTGGTACTACCTGGAAAGTTGCACTGATCTGGAGGGTGGCACTGACCTGGAGGGTGGTACTGACCTGGAGGGTGGCAGTTACCTGGAGGGTGGCACTGACCTGGAGGTGGCAGTTACCTGGAGGGTGGCACTGACCTGGAGGGTGGCCTGACCTGGAGGGTTGTACTGACCTGGAGGGTGGCAGAGACCTGGAGGGTGGCACTAACCTGGTGGGTGGCACTGGCCTGGTGGGTGGCACTGACCTGGAGGGTGACACTGACCTGGAGGGTGGCACTGGCCTGGAGGATGGATCTGACCTGCAGGGTGACAGAGACCTGGAGGGTGGCAGTGACTGGAGGGTGGCACTGACCTGGAGGGTGGCACTGACGTAGAGGGTGGTACTAACCTGGAAAGTTGCACTGACCTGGAGGGTGGCACTGACCTGGAGGGTGGTACTGACCTGGAGGGTGGCAGTTACCTGGAGGGTGGCACTGACCTGGAGGGTGGCAGTTACCTGGAGGGTGGCACTGAGCTGGAGGGTGGCCTGACCTGGAGGGTGGTACTGACCTGGAGGGTGACAGATACCTGGAGGGTGGCAGTGACCTGGAGGGTGGCACTGACCTAGAGGATGGTACTGACCTGCAGAGTGACAGTGACCTGGAGGGTGGCAGTGACCTGGAGGGTGGCACTGACCTAGAGGATGGTACTGACCTGCAGAGTGGCAGTGACCTGGAGGGTGGCAGTGACCTGGAGGGAGGCACTGACCTGGAGGGTTGTACTGACCTGGTGGGTGGTACTGACCTGTAGGGTGGCACTGACCTGGAGGGTGGCACTGACGTGGAGGGTAGCACTGACCTGGAGGGTGGCACTGGCCTGGAGGGTGGCACTGACCTGGAGGGTGGTACTGACCTGGAGGGTGGTACTTACCTGGAGTGTGGCACTGACCTGGAGGGTGGCACTGACCTGGAGGATGGCACTGACCAAGAGGGTGGCAGAGACCTGGAGGGTGGCACTGACCAAGAGGGCGGCAGAGACCTGGAGGGTGGCACTGACGTGGAGGGTTGCACTGACCTAGAGGGTGGCACTGACCTGGAGGGTGGCACTGACCTGGAGGGTGGCACTGACCAGGAGGGTGGCACTGACCTGGAGGGTGGTACTTACTTAGAGGGTGGCACTGACCTGGAGGGTGGCACTGACCTGGAGGGTGGCACTGACCTGGAGGGTGGCACTGACCTGGAGGGTGGCACTGACCAAGAGGGCTGCAGAGACCTGGAGGGTGGCACTGACGTGGTGGGTATCACTGACCTAGAGGGTGGCACTGACCTTGAGTGTGGCATTGACCTTGATGGTGGCACTGACCTGGAGGGAGGCACTGACCTTGAGGGTGGCACTGACCTGGAGGGTGGCACTGATCTAGAGGCTGGCAGAGACCTGGAGGGTAGCATTTACTTGGAATGTGGCACTGACCTGGAGGGTGGCACTGACCAAGAGGGTGGCAAAGACCTGGAGGGTGGAAGTGACCTGGTGGGTGGCAGTGACCTGGAGGGTGGCAGTGACCTGGAGGGTGGCACTGACCAAGAGGGTGGCAGAGACCTGGAGGGTGGCACTGACCTAGAGGGTGGCACTGGCCTGGTGGGTGGCACTGACCTGGAGGGTGGCACTGACCTAAGGGTGGTACTTATCTGGAGTGTGGCACTGACCTGGAGGGTGGCACTGACCTGGAGGGTGGCAATGACCAAGAGGGTGGCAGTGACCTGGAGGGTGGCAGTGATCTGGAGGGTGGCACTGACCTGGAGGGTGGCACTGACCAAGAGGGCGGCAGAGACCTGGAGATTGGCACTGACGTGGAGGGTGGCACTGACCTAGAGGGTGGCACTGACCTGGAGGGTGGCACTGACCTGGAGGGTGGTACTTACCTGGAGGGTGGCACTGACCTGGAGGGTGGCACTGACCTGGAGGGTGGCACTGACCAAGAAGGCGGCAGAGACCTGGAGGGTGGCTTTGACGTGGAGGGTGGCACTGACCTATAGGGTGGCACTGACCTGGAGGGTGTCACTGAACTGGAGGGTGGCACTGACCTGGAGGGTGGTACTTACCTGGAGGGTGGCACTGACCTGCAGGGTGGCACTGCCCTGGAGGGTGGCACTGACCTGGAGGATGGCACTGATCCTGGAGTTTGGCACTGACCTGGAGGGTGGCACAGACCTGGAGGGTGGTACTGACCTAGAGGGTGGCAGAGACCTGGAGGGTGGCACTGACCTGGTGGGTGGCACTGGCCTGGTGGGTGGCACTGACCTGGAGGATGACAGAGACCTGGAGGGTGGCAATGACTTGGAGGGTGGCACTGACCTGGAGGGTGGCACTGACGTGGATGGCGGCACTGACCTGGAGGGTGGCACTGACCTGGAGGGTGGTACTGACCTGGAGGGTGGCACTGACCTGGAGGGTGGCACTGACCTGGAGGGTGGCACTGACCTTGAGGGTGGTACTAACTTGGAGGGTGGCAGTGACCTGGAGGGTGGCACTGACCTGGAGGGTACGTGGCAGTGACCTGGAGGGTGGCACTGACCTGGAGGGTGGCACTGAACTGGAGGGTGGTACTGACCTGGAGGGTGACAGAGACCTGGAAGGTGGCACTGACCTGGAGGGTGGCACTGACCTGGAGGATGGTACTGACCTGGTGGGTGGTAGTGACCTGGAGGGTGGCAGTGACCTGGAGGGAGGCACTGACCTGGAGGGTGGTACTGACCTGGAGGGTGGTACTGACCTGGAGGGTGGCACTGACCTGGAGGGTGGCACTGACCTGGAGGGTGTGGACAGTGACAGTTTTGGCGGCGGGGGTCATGGGGTTGTCGTTGAGGTCGCCCACATGGACGGTGAGAGTGGCGGTGGCGGTGAGGGGCGGCAAGCCGGCGTCCGCCATCACCAGCGGCAACAGCAGGGAGCGCCGCTCCTCCCTGTCTAGCCCCACCCGCGCCCACACCACGCCCACGCCACGCCCCTCGTCCCCTCCTGCAGGAGAACACAGTAGGTAATGTATCGGCAAGCACGCCCACGCCAATCGTAATCCCTTGAAGAACATAAGGGGGGATACTGTATCAGCAACAACAAAAATTCAATGGCCATATCCAGGCTCAGACAGACACACACACACACACACGCCCGGATTACGTCCACACTACGCCCACAAACTGTTTCAGACAACAAACCCATAATCACTAAAGTCCTTCAGATTTGCGTATCGGACCGAGCAGCGTTGATGGTGTGGAGAGCACCGCTGCATTCACTGTTGCTATCGCCGGTCACTGCCGCCAGCCCCGTACATATCATCACCACCACCAGCAACCAGACAACCATAATCACCAGCATCCTGACAACTATTACTATTACCACCACCACCACCTGCACCACCTGCAGCCCTATAACCTGCACCACTACAGCACCACCACCGTCTCTACCTCCATCACAACTACCACCACCACCACCACTACCACTAACAGCTTTAATAGCACCAGAGAGAGGGAGAATGTTACATAAATGTTGCCCAGAAAGGTCAGCAGAGGTTTTGATTAATCCTGCACTCATGCTCTCGGGAGTGAACGTTTTAAGTGTGCCAAGAAAGCTTGGCTGAAAGGAACAATAAATCTCTCCTCGAGATTCTCTCTCTCTCTGCCCCCCAATATCATCAACACTATTACCACCGGGAACACTGTCTCTGGTCAGTGACTTGGCTAATCAATATATATATATATATATATATATATATATATATATATATATATATATATATATATATATATATATATATATATATATGCAAACAAGCCTGAATGGTCCCCAGGACTAGATACAACTGAAAACTCACACCCCACAAGTGACTCGAACCCATACTGCCAAAGCAACGCAACTGGTATGTACAGGGACGCCTTAAACCACTTGACCATCACGACCGGACATAAGGAAGTGATAGCCGAGGCTATATGAACCACTTCCCCGCCGGCACTCGGATGGTATTCTTGGGCATAGCATTTTATCAAATCACCTCATTTTTTGGGGGCAACACGTGAGGAAAACAAATGCAAACAAGCCTGAATGGTCCCCAGGACTAGATACAACTGAAAACTCACACCCCAGAAGTGACTCGAACCCATACTGCCAGGAGCAACGCAACTGGTATGTACAGGGACGCCTTAAACCACTTGACCATCACGAACGGACATAAGGAAGTGATAGCCGAGGCTATATGAACCACTTCCCCGCCGGTACTCGGATGGTAATCTTGGGCATAGATTTTATCAAATCACCTCATTTTTTTGGGGCAACACGTGAGGAACACAAATGCAAACAAGCCTGAATTTTATGGTCCCCAGGACTAGATACAACTGAAAACTCACACCCCAGAAGTGACTGGTGTTGACTTCTTGATGTGTAGTGCCTCGCAGATGTCAAGCCGCCTGCTGTCGCTGTATCTATCAATGATTTCTGTGTTGTTTGCTAAGATTTCTCTGGTGATGGTTTGGTTGTGGGAAGAGAGTATATGATCCTTAATGGAGCCCTGTTGTTTATGCATCGTTAAACGCCTGGAAAGAGATGTTGTTGTCTTGCCTATATACTGAGTTTTTTGGGGCTTACAGTCCCCAAGAGGACATTTGAAGGCATAGACGACGTTTGTCTCTTTTAGAGCGTTCTGCTCCGTGTCTGGAGAGTTTCTCATTAGTAGGCTGGCAGTTTTTTTGGTTTTATAGTAAATCGTTAGTTGTATCTTCTGATTTTTGTCTGTAGGGATAACATTTCTATTAACAATATCTTTCAGGACCCTTTCCTCCGTTTTATGAGCTGTGGAGAAGAAGTTCCTGTAAAATAGTCTAATAGGGGGTATAGGAGTTGTATTAGTTGTCTCTTCAGAGGTTGCATGGCGTTTTACTATCTTTCTTATGATGTCTTCAATGAAACCATTGGAGAAGCCGTTGTTGACTAGGACCTGCCTTACCCTGCAGAGTTCTTCGTCGACTTGCTTCCATTCTGAGCTGTGGCTGAGAGCACGGTCGACATAAGCGTTAACAACACTCCTCTTGTACCTATCTGGGCAGTCACTGTTGGCATTTAGGCACATTCCTATGTTTGTTCCCTTAGTGTAGACTGCAGTGTGGAAACCTCCGCTCCTTTCCATGACTGTTTCGTCAAGAAAGGGCAGCTTCCCATCCTTCTCCATCTCGTAAGTGAAACGCAACACAGAATTCTGCTCAAACGCCTCTTTCAGCTCCTGCAGATGTCTGACATCAGGTACCTGTGTAAAAATGTCGTCAACATACCTGCAGTATATGGCCGGTTTCAAGTTCAAGTCGACTAAGACTTTTTCCTCGATAGTACCCATGTAGAAGTTTGCAAACAGGACGCCTAGGGGAGAACCCATGGCGACCCCATCTACTTGCTTATACATGTGCCCATCCGGGCTCAAGAAGGGTGCCTCCTTAGTACAAGCTTGAGTAGTTTCCTCAGGAAATTTTCTGGCATGTCAAGAGGAGTACAGGCCGGGTCTCGATACACTCGGTTCACTATCATCCCGATTGTTTCATCCACAGGTACGTTGGTGAACAATGATTCTACGTCCAACGAGGCTCTTATTCCTGTGCCCGTGTTCCCCGCAGTTTGAAATTACTACTTTTATACCGAAAATATGCCAATTACTGAAAGCAGCTATGGATCGCATTTTGCCCAAACCCTCCCTGCAGTTTTCAAAATATCCCAAACATCCCAAATTCGACGCTTGAGCAATATTTTGGAGCCAAATTCTTGCTCTCTGAACGTATTCGCAGTTTGAAATTACGACTTTTTATACCGAAAATATGCCAATTACTGAAAGCGGCGATAGGTCATATTTTGCCCAAACCTCAACTGCGGTTATCAAAATATCCCAAACATTCCAAACTCGACGATTCAGCCATATTTTGGAGCCAAATTCTGGCTCTCTGCACGTATTCGCTGTTTGAAATTACGAATTTTTATACCTAAAATATGCCAATTACTGACAGCGGCGATGGGTCACATTTTGCCCAAACCCACACCGCAGTTTTCAAAATACCCCAAACATCCCATGCGAGAGTGGGGGCTTACTCCCGCAGTTTACCCGTTGGACCTCCTCCAGTCTCCGGCAATGTTCTGGCACAGAGAAAGCTCCAACAGGTAAACGGCCGGAGTAAGCCCCCGCTCTTGCATGTAGTGAACGAATTCACTACATATATTCAATCAACCAATCGAACCTCGTTAAAATAGCGAGTAATATATTGATCATGAGAGAAACCCTGCTTTTATTGCATTTTTCGACGTTTCAGCCGCATTAGAGCTGATGCGGAGGAGGCAACGGCAACTTGTCTGAATAAAGCTAAAACCGCTCTAATCTGGCTGAAATGTCGATATATGCAGCAAAACAGGGTTTCTCTCCTAATCAATATCTTACTCGCTAATTTACGAGGTACGAATGGTTTGATTGAAAATAAGTATTTAATGTGAATTTGCAATTAATTACGCGTATACATCAGCTTTGTCGCATATGTAATGAAATAATAACAATAAACTGACAATCCGTATCCAAGGAGAGAAACTCTGATTTTATTGCATATTTTGACGTTTCAGCCGCATTAGAGCTGTTTTTGCAGTACATCTTCTTTCTGTAAAATACACGGAAAATCTGGAACATTTTAGTTAATTCTAATGAAAACACATTGATTTGTGTGATTTAAACGAATAATGGACTATCTCGTCGTATTTCCCACGTTTTTAAGGATTGTCAGTTTATTGTTTATTAATCATTACATATGCGACAAATCTGACGTATACCGCGTAATTAATTGCAAATTCACATTAAATACATTATTTAAATCAACCATTCGTACCTCGTTACAATAGCGAGTAAGATATTTATTACGAGAGAAACACTGTTTTTATTGCATATTTCAACGTTTCAGCCGCATTAGAGCTGATGCAGAGTCTGATAAGAGCTAAAACAGCTCTAATGCGCCTGAAACGTCGAAATATGCAATAAAAACAAGGTTTCTCTCATAATCAATGTCCTACTCGCTACTTTACCGAGATATAAATGGTTGATTGAAAATAATGTATTTAATGTGCATTTGCAATTAATTACGCGTATACATCAGATTTGTTGCATATGTAATGAATTAATAACAATAAACTGACAATACGTATCCAAGGAGAGAAACCCTAATTTTATTGCATATTTTGACGTTTCAGCCGCATTAGAGCTGTTTTTGCAGTACATCTTCTTTCTGTAACAGACACGGAAAATCTGGAACATTTTAGTTAATTCTAATGAAAACACATTGATTTGTGTGATTTGAACGAATAATGGACTATCTCGTCGTTTTTCCCACGTTTTTAAGGATTGCCAGTTTATTGTTATTAATTCATTACATATGAATTAATAGCAATAAATCCGATCAGTAATTGGTATGTTTTCGGTACAAATTTCGTAATTTGAAATTGCGAATACGCGCAGAGAGCCAGAATTTGGCTCCAAAATGTTGCTGAAGCGACGAATTTGGGATGTTTGGGATATTTTGAAAACTGCAGGGAGGGTTTGGGAAAAATGTGATCCATCGCCGCTTTCAGTAATTGGCATATTTTCGTTATAAAATGTCGTAGTTTCATACTGCGAATACGTGCAGAGAGCCAGAATTTGGCTCCAAAATATGGCTCAAGGGTCGAATTTGGGACGTTTGGGATATTTTGAAAACTGCGATTGGGGGCTTGGGCAAAATGTGACCCATCGCTGCTCTCAGTATATGGCATATTTTCGGTATAAAAATTCGTAATTTCAAACTGCGAATACGTGCCAAGAGCCAAAATTTGGCTCCAAAATAAGGCTCAAGCGTCGAATTTGGGATGTTTGGGATATTTTAAAAACTGCACGGAGGGTTTCGGCAAAATGTGACCCATCGCCGCTCTCAGTAATTGGCATATTTTTGGTATAAATATTCGTAATTTCAAACTGCGAATACGTACGGAGAGCCAGAATTTGGCTCCAAAATATGGATCAAGCGTCGAACTTGGGTTGTTTGGAATATTTTGAAAACTACAGGGAGGGTTTGGGCAAAATGCGATCCCTCGCTGCTTTCAGTAATTGGCATATTTTCGGTATAAAATTCGTAATTTCAAACTGCGAATACATGCAGAGAGCCAGAATTTGGCTCCAAAATATGGCTCAAGGGTGGAATTTGGGATGTTTCGGAAATTTTTAAAACTGCAGAGGTGTTTGGGTAAAATGTTACCCATCGCCGCTCTCAGTAATTGGCATATTTTCGGTATAAAAAATCGTAATTTCAAACTGCGAATACGTGCTGAATGCCAGAATTTTGTTCCAAAATATGGCTCAAGGGTCGAATTTGGGATGTTTCTGATATATTTTAAAACTGCAGAAGGGTTTGGGCAAAATGAGACCCATCGCTGCTCTCAGTAATTGGCATATTTACGGTGTAAAAAGTCGTAATATCAAACTGCGAATAAGTGCAGAGAGCCAGAATTTGCCTCCAAAATATGGTTCAATCGTCGAATTTGGAATGTTTGGGATATTATGAAAACTGCAGGGAGGGTTTGGACAAAATGCGTTCCCTCGCTGCTTTCAGTAATTGGCATATTTTCGGTATAAAAGTCGTAATTTCAAATTGCGAATAAATGCAGAGAGCCAGAATTTGGATTCAAAATATGGCTCAAGGGTCGAATTTGGGATGTTTCTGATATTTTGAAAACAACAGGGGGGTTCGGGCAAAATGTGACCCATCGCCGCTCTCAGTAATTGGCATAATTTCGGTATAAAATGTCGTAATTTCAAACTGCGAATACGTGCTGAGAGCCAGAATTTGGCTCCAAAATATGGCTCAAGGGTCGAATTTAAGATGTTTGTGATATATTTTAAAACTGCAGGGGGGTTTGGGCAAAATGTGACCCATCGCAAATCTCAGTAATTGGCATATTTACTGTGTAAAATGTCGTAATTTCAATCTGCGAATATGTGCTGAGAGCCAGAATTTGTCTCCAAAATATGGCTGAAGCGTCGAATTTGGGATTTTTGGGATATTTTGAAAACTGCAGGGAGGGATTGGGAAAAATGTGATCTATCGCTGCTTTCAGTAATTGGCATATTTTCGGTATAAAAATTCGTAATTTAAAACTGCGAATACGTGCAGAGAGCCAGAATTTGGCTCCAAAATATGGCTCAAGCGTCGCATTTGGGATGTTTGGGATATTTTGAAACCTGCAGGGAGGGTTTGGGCAAAATGTGATCCATCGCCGCTTTCAGTAATTGGCATATTTTCGGTATAAAATGTCTTAATTTAAAACTGCGAATACGTGCAGAGAGCCAGAATTTGGCTCCAAAATATGGCTCAAGGGTCGAATTTGGCAATTCGCAGTTTAAAATTACGACTTTTTATACCGAAAATATGCCAATTACTGATAGCGGCAATGGATCACATTTAGCCCATTCCCTTCCTGCAGTTTTCAAAATATCCCAAACATCCAAAATTCGAAGCATGAGCCATATTTTGGAGCCAAATTCTGGTTCTCTGCACGTATTCGCAGTTTGAAATTACGATTTTTTATACCGAAAATATGCCAATTACTGAAAGCAGCGATGGATCGCATTTTGCCCAAACGGTCCCTGCAGTTTTCAAAATATTCCAAACATCCAAATTCGACGCTTGAGCCATATTTTGGAGGCAAATTCTGGCTCTCTGCACGTATTCGCAGTTTGAAATTACGAATTTTTATACCGAAAATAAGCCAATTACTGAGAGCGGCGATGGGTCACATTTTGCCCAAACCCACCCTGCAGTTTTCAAAATATCCCAAACATCCAAAATTCGAAGCATGAGCCATATTTGGGAGCCAAATTCTGGCTCTCTGCACATATTCGCAGTTTCAAATTACGAATTTTTATACCGAAAATATGCCAATTACTGAGAGCGGTGATGGGTCACATTTTGTACAAAAACAAAAATTTTGTACTGTACAAATTCACCCAAAAATGTCAGGAGGCTGTAAGCAGGTTTGTTCCAACCCGACAGGAAAAACAGAGCAGCAAAGGAAGAATCCGTGGTTTAATAGGGAATGTATGAAAGCAAAGGAGCTGATCAAAAGGGCATGGAAGAACTTCTGTAATAACAGAACACCAGAAATTATCAGCTGTTTGATAATCACTTCTTTGTCACCCTGGCTTGCAGACTGATCTTTTAGGGTCTTGGCACATGTTGTGGTCGTGCTGGAACTTTGAGGTTTTGTTGTCGAGGTGGGCCTTTGGGAAGGCACAGTTTTGTGCCTTCTTCCCCTGGCCGGCGTGGTGCTCTCTGCCCATTGGTCGGCGACTTGTACTTTTCTTCTAAAATGTATGTGTAATTACCTAAGTGTAATTACCTAAGTGTAGTTACAGGATGAGAGCTACGCTCGTGGTGTCCCGTCTTCCCAGCACTCTTTGTCATATAATGCTTTGAAACTACTGACGGTCTTGGCCTCCACCACCTTCTCCCCTAACTTGTTCCAACCGTCTACCACTCTGTTTGCGAAAGTGAATTTTCTTATATTTCTTCGGCATCTGTGTTTAGGTAGTTTATATCTATGACCTCTTGTTCTTAAAGTTCCAGGTCTCAGGAAATCTTCCCCATCGATTTTATCAATTCCTGTTACTATTTTGTATGTAGTGATCATATCACCTCTTTTTCTTTTGTCTTCTAGTTTTGGTATATTTAATGCCTCTAACCTCTCCTCGTAGCTCTTGCCTACACACGTGTGTGTGTACGCATGTACATGTGTACGCTGTGTGTGTGTATGTGCACATGTGTATACACATGTGTGTGTGTAACATACCTTGTGTATGTGTATATGTATATGTATGTGTGTATATACATAATGTGTATATGTATGTGTGTACTTTTTCTTTTGGAAGGGGTTCTGTTCCCTTCTCTGTTGATGGGGCGCTGGGGTAGCAGCTTGCTCTGTTGACTCTCGCATGGTCCCGCTGTTGGTGGGCGCTTTTGGTTGTCTTCTGGCCTCTGGTGGCGTTGGTGGACGGCTTCTTCCCCTTTGAGGGGGTTCAGAGCTGGCGGGGTGGGGTTCTTCCCCTGCGCTTCGTCATGTCATCTTAGTGGGTTCGTTGGACGTGGTCGATCCGCCCCATCCTTCTGGGTTTCCCGTCTGCTCTTTACAGTCATGGGCCTTTCGCATCTGCGGTTCTTCTGGACTTATTCAGTCTGCGCCCTGGATTCAGTCCTCATTGGAGGAATGTTGTCTTCTGTCCGGCTTCTGTTGGGGCCTGGTGCCTGGATGGTGGCCCTGGACCTCCAGGTCACTTCTTGGTACGTTCCTCTCCAGTTTTCTGGGACTGGCACAGTTGGTGGTGGGGCTTCAGGCTTGCTGCTTTTGTTGCCTTCCCTATTTTGTAATTGGCACTTGGTGTATTTTTTGCATCTTTACCGGATCTTAGTGCCCTGTCTGAGTCTGCTTGAGATTTGGTGTCTGGCTTACTTCGACGACTGGCTGGTGTGGGCTCCCAGTCAGTCTGCTTGTCTACTCGCCAGGGGTGTGGTTCTTTCCAGATCGCCGGGTTTGGTTTCCTGGTGATCTGGAGGCCATTCCATCTGTTTCCATCCCGGGTTCGGACCTGGGCCTTGTTTAGGGCTATTGGGCCATTCATTGTCTTTCCCTCCAGAAGTGTTACTGCGGCTGTGGTCCCGTCTTCGGCTGTACATGAGGGGGTCCCGGGTTGCTCAGCGGTTGCTTGAGCAGTTGTGCGCGAGTCTGAACTTCGATGTGCTGGTCTGCCCGCGGGGTCGGGTTTGGCTTCGGCGTCTGTCTAGTTCCTTCAGGGACTCCCCTTCCGCCTCTTGCATTCGTTGGGTTCGTTCCTCCGGGGATCTTGTGTTGGTGCTGCATCACCAGCTTTCTCTTTGGGGTTTTCGGGGTTCCGTGCCTTGGCACCTCCCCGAGCCTTTGCTCGATGTGTTCACGGACGGGTCATCTCTCGGCTGGGGCTTTGTGACCAGTGCTCACCAGGTCGGCCGGGGATGGTGGAGTCTGTCCGTCCGTCGGGCTCACAGCACGGTTTGGGAGTTCGTGGCTATCTGGTTTGCGCTTCAGAGGGTTTGGGTCACTCGGTGCTCTACCATTCAGCTCTGTTCAGACTGTTCTCTGGCGGTTCTTGCCGGAACCACAGGGTTTCTCTTAGGTATTGACCTTTGGGGTTGGTTCCATAGTGGCTCGTTTGCTGGATTCTCGGGGTTTGGCTAACCGTGAGGTACATGTCCGGGGTGTGTCCTGCGTCCTGGCGGACAGCTGTCTCAGTTCATTCCTCTGTTTGCAGATTGGCCAGTCGTCGCCGACTCGCTTTGTTGGCTCTGTCGGATGTATGGACTCCTGGTCGTGGATGTCTTCGAGTTGGCGTGGTCTACGCGTTGCCCATTTTATGTGGCGCCCTTACCCATCTGCGAGGCATTCACGGTGGATGCTTTTCGGCAGGACTGGTCGAGGTGGGGGTACCTTGTTCCTCTTCTCCCGGTCCAGCTGTTGCTTCGAGTTCTGGCTCGGTTGCAGCCCATTCCCATGAGAGCAGTCCTTATGGTTCCTTGGTGGCCGGCCCAGCCTTATTTTCAGAGCCTGCTTGATAGGTGTCTGAACCTGGGGCTTTTCGTGCGGCTCCGCTTCTTTCAGCAGGTCGAATCGGTCCTGTACGTGACTGTTTCGGCCTTCTCCTCGCTCTTTGCGTCTGGTATTTTGACGCGGGTATCACCATCTCTGTGGTGTTCAGGTGGCTTTGTTGATGGTGTCCCACCTGCGAGCTTCGTCTTGGCGACAGTATGACGTTTCGTACGCTTTCTCGGGTTTTGTTTCACCTACAGCCTGCTCATGCGTCGCCTGAGCCGTCCTGGTCCTTGATCAGGGTGCCTTCTTATCTTCTCCTCAGTTTGTGGTAGCCCCTTCGGTTCAGGTTTCTGCTCTTTGGTACTGGTGGTAGATTTGTACGTGTGCGCCTTTCTCCGTCCTGGTGACGGTCGAGACGCTGCTTTCCGGAGGGGTTCTTGGGTTTTTGATGCTTGATTGGTTTGGCCAGGGGTGCGTCCTGTGTTGTCCATTGTGCTTTTTGCCGTTGCCTGCATACCGTGTCTGGGGATGCGCTGTGGTTGATCCGGTTCCCCTCGTTCCCTGTTTTCAGCTCGGGTCTCCCAGGTCGTCCGCAGAGTTTTTATTCTTCCAGCCTGCGGTCTGTCTTTGCGCCCGTGCTGTTCAGACGTTTGCAGCTTTTGCTGCTGTGTTGGTGACGTCTAGGGCTCATTTCGGGCACAGGGATTTGAGGGTTGCACAGGTTCTTGGCCGCCCATTCTTTATGCGCGTCTGCTCCTGTGCGTTCTTGTTGCCTTGGGTCGCAGGTTGCAACCTGTTGTCCCGGCTTCGCTTTGCAGAGTTTGTGGCGGCTGCCTCCCGGTTAGCCCTTTCTTTTCCTTCTCTTTGGGTATGAAGCTCCAGGGAGCCATAGGGGCTCCCCACAGAAAACCAGCGTTGAATGTAATGAAACGCCATTTTCTGGTGAGCCCAGAGGCTCCCTGGCAACCCTCCCTCCCACCAGTCGGCGGATTTTTGCGTTGGTTGAAGCTTAGCTTCCGAACTGAAGCTTGGCAGCCGGCGCGGTAGGTCCAGGGCTCCCCCTCCCCCTCTTGGGGGGGAGGGTTGCGCGGACGATCGGCGCGGCAGTAAAGGGTGATGTTTGCTTGTTTGCTTGTTTCCTTGTGATTGTAGGGAGTTTCTACCTCTCTGTTCAGTTTTTTATTAGTTTTTTACCATGTGGGGTTTGTTTTGTTATGCCTCCCTTTCTGGGTGCCTAACCCCGGTCGATGGCAGATAAGGAAAACCCCAACCACAAAGGGGTTTCCAGGGCCATTGCTCCCTGGCCCCTCTCTGAAGGGGCCAAGCTCTGGCGCTCGTCCCTGGTAGTCTGAACTCCATAGCTAATGTCCGGTCTATATAACATACATTAGCTCGATAAGCTCCAGGGAGCCTCCGGGGCTCACCCAGAAATGGCGTTTCATTACATTCAACGCTGGTTTTTTGTCTTTCCGTCGCTTTCAGTTAAAGTTGTTTTGTTTTTTCTCTCATGGCTGTTTCAGGGCTGTCATCTAATGTCGTATAATGTCTCCTCGTGTAGTGCTGTGCTGGCAGAGCCGCTGTGGCTTGCTTTCGGTATTGATGTTCCTTCTGTTCCGTTTCACAAGCTGTCTCGGGCGTTGTGTTCATTCTGGCCTGCTCATCCACTGTCTAAGCTATCTTGGTCCTTGGACAGGGTGCTCTCTGTATTTTGTCTTCCCCCTCGCTTGCTTGTGGCCCCTTCGGTTTGGATTGTTTTTTCCATGTTATTTTCCAGTTGGCATTGGCCTATGGAGATCTGGTCGGGTCGGGGAGTTTCATGCTCTCCTCTGATGTTGGCGTTTTCTCTTTAGATCGAAGTGGTTGGTTGTTCAGTCTCGTTCTTTCTGACGTAGACTGCATCTGCCATGTTCCAGAGGTTCTTGGGTGTGTTGATGCTTGGTTGGTCTGGCCGTGGGTGCATCTTGTGTTATGTCCAGTTTGACTCTCTGCCATTGCCTGCGTGCCTCAGCCTTTTTGGATGCGCTTTGGGTTGCCAGGCTTTCTTCTTCCCTGTTCTGGGGTTGGGGTTCCGGGGTCATCCGCAGGGTCCGTCGGTGTTTGCGGTTGTATGGTATCGTGTTCAAGGTGCGTCATTCCGCTCCCCTGCGTCCTTTTTTCCTTATCTTTGGTTAGGTAGCTTCAGGGAGCCAAAGGGACTCCCACCAGAAATCTCATTGAATGTAATGAAATGTCATTTTCTGGGTGAGTCCCGGAGGCTTGCCGGCAACCACCTTCCCTTCAGTTGGNTTTAATATGTCGTATATATAATTCGTATATTAATACATCTCAGAAGGATATGAATATCATTCATATTCCATCTGAAGATGTATAATATACGAAAGTACTTAAGGAAATTCCTGTTCATTTGTTCCTCGTGGTCTGACACTTTCACATTTTTCACCACGTGTTTTATTCATGATTTACACACACTCACACACACACACACACACACACACACACAAACACACTACACACACACACACACACACACACACACACAAACACACACACACACACACACACACCACAAACACACACACACACACACACACCACACACACACACACACATATATATATATATGTATACTGCTACTACAGCGCCTCTCACCTGGCCGTTGACTCTGAGGTTCCGGAGACAGCCATAGAAAGGTAGGAAACCTTGTAAAATGTTTGCTGGTAGAGGGTGAGACAGTCCACCCACTTGTAGCGGTCCACTTGTGTTGAGGACGCGGGCTGCACGAGGCAGTCTGGCCGCCCCTCTACAAGTGTGGGCGTCGGGATGGGTGTGCGTCTTGGAGTGGTTGTGGGCGGGGGTGGAAGTTGGCACCGATGGCACGTCGTCTGGTCCGTTGCCCGTGCACAAGTCCACAATCATTTCCACCAACTATGGGTGAGAGTGGGAGAGAACGAGCGAAAGGAGAGGAAGGCGATGGCGAAATGAAAGAGGGTGGAGAAGGAGAAGAAGGGCGGAGCAAGGGAAGAAGAGTAGTAGACAGGTTAATAAGACAAGGAAAATTTGTAGAGAATTCGGAAAATGTGAGTGGGTGAAGAAAATAAATGAGAGAAGAGAAGGAAGCGTGAATGGGAAGGATGAGGTGGTGGGAGGGCACAAATTGTGAAAGGAGAGAGAATAACCCGCGATTAATGTTTTCATGTAAATGGTGTTGGATGAGTATTTTACACACTTTTGAACTATTAGTAATTATCACCTGAAGAGTAGCTGTCTCCTGAACACTGAATTATAATCGTACTCAGTTGAACAATAGATGAATATCATTCTGCTGAACAAAAATTAACTATCATACTCCTTTATGTATTGTGAGAGATGACATTCCCTCCTGAAAAAATTAATATAGAGCATACTACCCTGAAAAATAAATATCACACCACCTTTAACATTGAATACCTATCATATAAGCCTGGAAAAAATATATAACGATCATACTCTCCTGAACCACGAACAGTATAACTCACTATCTCCAAAAAATCTAGTATCTTTCATTATTCTTGAACACTGAATTATGAATTATCATGAAAGACAAAACCTGATCATGTGTCTCTTTAAAAGTCACAGGAAAGCAATTTGCAATATAAAATTTTCATAAATTCACATATTTCATTACAAAATTAACACGAGATTTACATTTTATGTAAACTTTGTTTTATAGTAAAGGAAATCTGTAAAATGCAGGTAAAAGGAGGAACTGAAACTATAATGATACAAACATGACATGCAACTTCCAGCTAGAGTGCATCCCAATGACAGTTATTAGCTATGTTCTGACGCAAGAAGTCGTGATCTTGATCAGCATGCAGGCAGTTTAGTTTAGTTCATTTATTATGCACCCCATACCCATCCCGTGGGCGGTAGTGGAAAGGGTTACAGAGGCACATAATGGGCTCAGGGACTGAACCCCACAATTCATTTAGCTAAGCAAGTTACAATCTTGATGAGCTAGTTACAAAATTCAATATAAGTCGTCACATCAACAATGGGTTCGAGATCGACCTCAAGTACAGGTTCTAAATAAAGCAACTGACATATGTGGAGAGCTAGTGTCACAATTTATATGTTTGTCCTGCACACCGCCCCCCATCCAGCGGGCAGCGGTGGATAGGTTACAATCACTCAGTTAGTACCTACAGTTAGCAAACTGGGGATATTTGGCAAAAATTTCGTGTAGCAGATCATTTTGAATGAAATATTTACACATCGCTGGAACATTGGTTATAGAATTGTCTCTAAATTCACGTATCTTTTCGCACTCCATCACATAATGACGGAGGGTGTGCGAATAACTTTGTTGACACAGTTTACATTTGGTCAGGTCTACATCGGCAGATAATGAGAATTCCCAGAGATACTTGTAACCGAGTCTAAGCCGAGCAGTAGTAACATCTAGAAGTCTGCTGATTTTATTGGATGATCCATAGATGTGTGGCTCCTCTTGCATGATAGTATGATGATAGATGGAATTACTGATGTCAATTTCACTGCCTCAGATCTACAAGATCTTGTTGAAGTTCTGGGTGTACTGCTGCTCTCAGATTGCTCATTGACAATCCAAGGTTACAGTCAACGGCTCCTTTAAAGACAGATTCTTTGGCTAACTTATCAGCTCTATCATGCATTCGGAGGCCAACATGAGATGGAGACCACATGAAATGGACTCTGTTACCATCCTTAATAATTTTGTTGTATTTGTGTCAAGCTTCAGACACGAGCATGTTACAGTTATGTCTTAAAGAGTTGAGAGCATTTAAGGATGATAAGGAGTCACTTACAATTAATGTATCAAGTTTGCAGACGTACACATTTCAGTGCAAGGAGCAAGGCAAATAGTTCAGTCTGAAGGGTAGAGGCCCAGTTGTTTATACGGACTCCCCACTCAAAGTACAAGCCATCGCCCATTGTCAGAACAACTGCACTTCCAGCTGCACCCGTGGTGCGGTATAGGGAACCATCAGTGTATATGATTTGAGAGAGAGAATGCTCTGTGGACAGATCATCAATATGGCTTAAGGCGTCGAGCTTTGCCTCAAGACGAAGCTTGGGCTGATCTCTAATTTGCTTCTTGGGTGGAAAGGGAGGGATTAAAACTGGAAAGGGTGTAACCTCCCACGGTGCAGGAAAGTCCCGTTGTTGTTTCTCTTGGTACAAGTCACGAACCTAATACATTCTGAGTTGAGTTCCAGTTTTTGTTATCCATTTGGAACAATGCTGATCTTCAATAAAGAAATTCTGGAGGGCTTCTGTGCAAGGATTAGGA
>WNGS01167372.1:25528872-25538872 GCA_020271785.1 Procambarus virginalis | reverse complement strand
CGTGTTTAGGCGAGTTGGGCATGACGCATAGACACAGTGTATTCCCATATTCAACAGGGACTTGATGAAAAAACGTAAATTTGACCCCTCACTAGCTCTGGTGCCAACCCGTCCTCGCAAATTCGTATAGTCAATATTGACTTATTAAATACGTGCATAGGTGACATACTAAACATAATAATTTACCTTGAAAAGCTTCATAGAAAACACCGACCTTACCTAACCTTGTTAGTATGTTAAGATAAGCATCTTATAGCTTCGTAATTACAATTGTTACTTAACCTATTATAGGTATAGGTTAAGTAATAATTGTAATTACGAAGCAATAAGATGCTTATCTTAACATACTAACAAGGTTAGGTAAGGTTGGTGTTTTCTATGAAGCTTTACAAGGTAAACTATTATGTTTAGTATATGACCTATGCATGTATTTAATAAGTCAATATTGACTATACGAATTTGCGAGGACGGGTTGCTGGTGCTCTTGGGAAGTGGTGATCTTTGGAGTGTTAAAATGCCCCAAAATTACCATTTCTTTTAAGGGTCTGAGTGTGGTGTAGTGGGTTAACGCGTTACCTGTCATGCTGGTGGCTGGAAGGCTTCTGTGCTGGCTAGGGTTCGAGTCTCCTGGTGGGAAAGTGTTCTATAGTTGAATAACTACTCTTGCGTGTTTAGGCGAGTTGGGCATGAAGCATAGACACAGTGTGTATTCCCATATTTAACAGGGACTTGATGAAAAAAACGTAAATTTGACCCCTCACTAGCTCTGGTGCTCTTGGGAAGTGGTGATCTTGGAGTGTTAAAATGCCCCAAAATTACCATTTCTTTTAAGGGTCTGAGTGTGGTGTAGTGGTTAACGCGTTACCTGTCATGCTGGTGGCTGGAAGGCTTCTGTGCTGGCTAGGGTTCGAGTCTCCTGGTGGGAAAGTGTTCTATAGTTGAATATACTACTCTGCGTGTTTAGGCGAGTTGGGCATGAAGCATAGACACAGTGTATTCCCATATTCAACAGGGACTTGATGAAAAAAACGTAAATTTGACCCCTCACTAGCTCTGGTGCCAACCCGTCCTCGCAAATTCGTATAGTCAATATTGACTTATTAAATACGTGCATAGGTGACATACTAAACATAATAATTTACCTTGAAAAGCTTCATAGAAAACACCGACCTTACCTAACCTTGTTAGTATGTTAAGATAAGCATCTTATAGCTTCGTAATTACAATTGTTACTTAACCTATTATAGGTATAGGTTAAGTAATATTGTAATTACGAAGCAATAAGATGCTTATCTTAACATACTAACAAGGTTAGGTAAGGTTGGTGTTTTCTATGAAGCTTTACAAGGTAAACTATTATGTTTAGTATATGACCTATGCATGTATTTAATAAGTCAATATTGACTATACGAATTTGCGAGGACGGGTGCTGGTGCTCTTGGGAAGTGGTGATCTTTGGAGTGTTAAAATGCCCCAAAATTACCATTTCTTTTAAGGGTCTGAGTGTGGTGTAGTGGGTTAACGCATTATCTGTCATGCTGGTGGCTGGAAGGCTTCTGTGCTGGCTAGGGTTCGAGTCTCCTGGTGGGAAAGTGTTCTATAGTTGAATAACTACTCTCGCATGTTTAGGCGAGTTGGGCATGAAGCATAGACACAGTGTATTCCCATATTCAACAGGGACTTGATGAAAAAACGTAAATTTGACCCCTCACTAGCTCTGGTGCTCTTGGGAAGTGGTGATCTTTGGAGTGTTAAAATGCCCCAAAATTACCATTTCTTTTAAGGGTCTGAGTGTGGTGTAGTGGGTTAACGCGTTACCTGTCATGCTGGTGGCTGGAAGGCTTCTGTGCTGGCTAGGGTTCGAGTCTCCTGGTGGGAAAGTGTTCTAATATTATATATATATAATATATATATATATATATATATATATATATATATATATATATATATATATATATATATATATATATTTATATATATATATATGTATGTATATAGGGGAGGGAGTACCACCTCTGGCTGGAAGAAGGGGGACCTATAGCCTCGGAGGAAACCACACATAACGCATTGGAGGGAATGTAGGTCCCCTCCAATACAGTTTCTGTGTGCTTTTCTCCTACCAGCCCCTTCCCTTGTTTTTTTGTTTTTTGCTTTATTGTGTATTTAAAGGTTACAAGACATAGAAGACAAATTCCTGAAGGTTATGGATCTCTTGAAGCTCCTCCGCTTCTGAACAAGAACCGAGGACGCAGCAGGCATTTCCCCTCTGGATCGCCAAACTGAGGCGCTGAAACAAAAACTGGAAGCCCTTGGGTTTCTGGTGACGTCAATGAGCTTGGAACCCAATTCCTTGAGAAATCCCAAGGCACTCTTGCCCCAGGGGCCATACGTCTCAGACGCTATGGGAACAAAGAGGTATTGACCTCCTAGTCGCCTGTACTTGAGTGATTTTGGTGTTTCCCCTGTGGTTGGCCGCCCCACCTGCTTGATCAGCTCCGAAGTGTACATAGGTGTCAGCCAGGGTGGATACACATGTGTAGTCCCACACCAACTGTCTACCCTCCTTCCAGGAGTATATGGTAATGCCATCAGGGCGAAGTGCGGGGAAATTCGGGTTTTGGACCCCTAGGATGCGAGGTTCTCTTTCCACTGGGTACCTAGCTGAGACGAGGCTTCTCTTGATGATGTCATTGACCTCGTTTTGTCTTGCATGCCATCCCTTTGTGCTTCCGCAATGCAACGCATGCAGTCCGTATTGGTCTGCTTCCACCCTGTTGCAATACACTTGTATTCAGTGTGAATTGGGGCACCAAGGCGGAGAGCCACTGCTACACGAAGGGATTCTGGATCTAGACGCGTGCCCACTGCTGACATGGGTACTGCCAGGAGGAAGTCTCCTGCATGGGGGGCTTGCACTGCTCTGATGCGGGCTTTCTTCTTGTCTGATGTTGCGGCGCTGAGCATGGCATCAGCTACATTTTCCACTAGAGTGTGGTCCCAGCCGGACTGTTTGTGTTGTTTTGTTGGCTCTATAATGGTTGCTGGGGCTGCAAGAACATCCCACTGATTTGAATATTTAATGAAAGCAGGATCGTGTATTCCTGCTGAATCTCTCAGGTTGCAGGTAAGATATCTCTGACGAGGTCGTGCGATGTATGGGAGGAGGAAAGGAAGGCTGATAGAGCAATTTGGGAGGCTGTGCGGACACCAAGGCCGCCGAGTCTTAAAGGAAGGGTTGCTTGCTCCCACTGAGAGTCGTCCAATGCCAAGTTGAGGACTTTCACCAGCATGGACCTCAGAAGGGTGTCATACACATTTAACTTAGGACTGCTGTAGGATGGAGAACATCTCAGAAAGTAGGTCAACTTAGGGAGAGATAGGTATCTTGTGAGGAGAAAGAGAGCATCATGGGCATCAATCTTGTCAATCCTGTCCAGCATTCTCTTTAGATCAGTGATTTTTGCAGCCAGGACCTCCTCGATTGCTCGTGGGCCAATGGGGCACCCAGGAGAGTGCAGTTTGGTGGCTCGACAACGAGAATGTCTGGAAGAACATTTTGTATTTGCCCAGTGATGTCTGGGTTGCGGGAGATTATTTCACATTTGGATGCATTGAGAATGCATATATATTTACTATATATATATATATATATATATATATATAATATATATATATATATATATCTATATATACATATAATATAATATATATATATATATATATATATATATATATATATTCTATCTATATATATATATATATATGTCGTACCTAGTAGCCAGAACGTTTACTCGACCTAATATGCAAGGCCCGATTTGCCTAATAAGCCAAGTTTTCATGAATTAATGTTTTTCGACTACCTAACCCCTAACCTAACCTAACCTAACTTTTTCGGCAACCTAAATAACCTAACCTGTAAAGATAGGTTAGGTTAGGTTAGGTAGGTTGGTTAGGTTCGGTCATATNTGCTGCTGTTGTTCTTTAACAACGACATTTTCTCTATTAGAAGTGAGTGACTGTCACATTTGTCTGAGTCGGTGCTTGCTTCACTCGACCTGTCCGCACAACGGCAAATACCCTCCGACATGTAAACATCCCACGTAGTGTCAGCCCCTAACTCTGGCCAGTTGTACTCCTTCCCGTAGAATACAGCCTGGCACTTACCCTGAACATTTCGTGGTCTACAAGTGTTCCTCCACAAATAGTGTGGCCATAGTGGAACACGCTACAAGGATCCGATACACCAAAACGCATTGTTTAATCTTAAGTCTTAAGACCCCAGGAATCTTAAGGTAAGCGCTACCAGAAGAAATGGCTAAGACATTATGACTATCTAGCACTTGGAAGGGATATGAAGAGAGGGATGTAGGATAGGACGGATGGAAGGAATGATGTCCAACTACTTGAACGGTCGGGGATATAACGCCGACCTGCAAGAAGCGAAACCGTCGCTCAACCGTTTAGTTCAAGTGACTGGTCATCAGGATTCCAGTGTACAGCCAAACTTCTATTGGAGATAAACAAGTATATTATCTACATATTATAGTAAGAATGTTTGTCTGTTTGTCCAAGGTTGAAGGCCACACGCTTGGGGCTAGCCACAACCTGCTTTGCACATGGACTCTGCCCCCAGGCCCTGATTCCAGGAATTTCAAATTCATCAATAATTGTAAAAAAAAAAAAAAAACGCTATCACAGGCCAGTAACATTATTTGAAGATGGAGCTTACAGTTGTTTACCCACAACATATTTAAAGCAGCTGAGATAGCACAACTTCATAAAGGAGGAAATAAAGCAGAAGCAAACAATTACAGACTGATGGAACTACCATCACACATAATACAAATCTTTGGAAGAATGCTAAAATCACAAATGGGAAAGATTACAAAATACACGATAGCAGAAGATCACAGAATCTGCATAGCCCTGGACGTCAAGGGCTTAGAATAGGGCACCCTTCCCTCTCACTATTGATAGACCACTATGACATTGCCTTAGGTGCCAACAAAGAAAAGCAAAACGCTGCTGAATATTCGCACATTTCTTAAAAGCTTTCAAGTGTGGCCATGGTGTTATTATGTGCAAAATGCTCGCAAAAGATATAACTGGCAAAGTCGGAAGATGGATCATTAATTTCCAAACAAATACAACCCAGGGTGTAATAATCAACAAAGTGAAATCCGCATCGTCCACCGTGAAAAGATCAGATCCCTGGAGTACTCGCGGGTTCTGTGTTTGCTCCAGTACTTTTTCTCGTCCTCATAGCGGACATAGTGGACACAAACTACAGTCCGTATCATTCTTTGCAGATGACAAGGATTGTTATAAGAGTATACAAATAAAAAGGAAACAGCAAACCTCCAAACTCATGTAAATCAAATCTTTCAATGGCTCACAGAAAAAAATATGATGTTTAAGGAAATTTGGTTCTATGAAAACACGAAAAAAACGAAACCACACGAAACTAAGGAAAATCGCTCTCTAGAACAAAAAACAATTTAAAGGATCTGGGACTAACCATGTCCATAGGTCTTTCAGCAGGTATAAAGTGTTCAGAACATTCCACTGTTGATAATTCATTCATATATAATTGTATTTTTCGACACAAAGACCCAATCTATTCACTATCATTTCCAGAGAACAAATCCACATTTTTTTAAATTTCATGTAACTTCTCTTGTATACGGATTACTCTCTCTAGTCAACTCCTAGCAAATGGAGTATTTTTCACCGCATTGATAATTTCAAAGGATTTCGTAGTTAAATCTGGCGGTGAATATCTAAAGAGTTTTTGCTAAATTATACGATTTTTTCCATATCATAATTCTAATTGATTACCACTTTATAGGCTATAACTGAAATTCACCTAATTTGTAGTGTAATCTAGCACATCAAAGTATTAATATTTTGCTGATTAACACTCAAGATATCTGCAATCACAGTTCATTTAGAACAATTCAGTTCACTTTTCTTGCAGTTCAATAGCTCGCAGTGACATCAGCTCTCTAACTCCTGGTATCAGGCATACAGTTCTCACACGGACACACATCATGCTATAGTTAAAGCGTATCTTAGTGTCTTGCGTTTTTTTTCTGGTGCAATAAGTAAATAACACGATTAGTAATAAAATAGCCCATACTACCCACAGGCCGCGTCACAAATAGCCCAAAGCATCATGGGCAGGTATACAAATAAGAAGGCCACAAGGGCAGGAACATGAATAGGAAGGACACATAAGCAGGTAAACAAATAACGGGACCTCGTGGGCAGGTATATAAATAGTAGCGACAAGAGTGCAAAATTGCATGTTCAGAAAGCCATTATCCACGCCAGAGCGCATGCGGACTATTCATATGAACTGGTTGGGCACCAGATCCGTGTCTTCAGAATTCCTGATGGACTCAGTAGGGTCCCAGGTTGAATAGGTTTTTAGCACGTCTTGGCATAGGGGTATGGCGCACGGCTGGTGTCTACTTGGTCGGTGGGTAAATCCCGCTTTGCTCCAAATGATTTTCGCATTATTATTGTTATTATTATTATCATTATTCTGTTATTACTATTAATATTACGAAATTTATTTCTAGCTAGCAGTACCCGCCATGCGTTTCTGTGGCTCCCTGAGCCACAACAACTTTCCGTGTCTCCCCAGTCCTCCCCACCATTCCCCCTCACCCGTCTCCTCGGCCTCCCAACCATTCCCCCTCACCCGTCTCCTCGGCCTTCCAACCATTCCCCCTCACCCGTCTCCTCGGCCTCCAACCATTCCCCACTGCACGTCCCCTCGTCCTCTCCACCATTCCCCACTTACCATCCCTCTTCGTTCCAACCATGCCCACTCCCTTGTCCCGTTGTCCTCCCCACCATTCTCTATTCCCCCATCCCCTCGTCCCCAACATGCCAAACTTCCCTTGTCCCCTCGTCATCTCCACCATCTCTCACTTACATCCCTCATCATCCCCACCTTTCCCCACTCCCTCGTCCAATGCCTTCTCAAATGGTCTGATGTTCACATCATAAAATTGGGAACATCAAGTGATCTGATCTTCCCGTCACTGAAATATAAGAAAAACAATTAAAAATTGAAATGAAAATATGAAAAAAAATTATGCTCATGAAATGAACGGTCTGGTAAACAACACAGCTCAGTTCCAATGCAATTCACACAAAATAATTAAATCAAAATGAAAATAAATCCAAATCTATGAAAATTCAATTTATCAATGCAATCAGAAACATTGAAATGGAATTGTTACATATCTAGTATAGCATGTGTGTTGATCTTACATGCAACAGATGGCGCTGTTTTTCAAGAAAAGCATAGTTTTACCTGTCACAGGTATTGCATCTGTACTTATTCTTACGAAATGAATGGTATGGTAAATTCGGAGATTACATCATGTGCTACTCATACGTCCTACAGATGGCACTGCTTTTCAAAAAAGAACATCTTTTTCCTGTCACAAGTGAGGCATGCATATAGTTGGTATATAAAAACACTCGTCTATTCGAATGGAATGTTATGTCAAGATTTCAAAGCAATCGATAAAGAGTTTTCAAAGATTCCCTCACTTGAAAAACACTCGGAAACACAGCTTTTAAAAAAAACATGCTTTTTCCTGTCACAAGTGACATCTATGTAGTAATGTATATAAAAATCCACTCGGATGCGAAATGGAAACATAGTGTGAAAATTTCAAGGCAATCGGTGAAGAATTTTCGGAGATTAGCAATTTTGAATAAACGAACATTTCCATTTATATATATAATTATATATATATATATATATATATCTATATAGTATATTATATATATATATATATATATATATATATATATATATATATAGATATATATATATACCACTACCTGCTACACCATATATATAGTATATATATATATATATATATATATATATATAGATATATATCTATATATATATATATATATATATGTATGTTGTCAACACCCGTCCTCGCAAATTCGTATGTCAATATTGACTTATTAAATAAGTGCATAGGTGACATAGTTAACATAATAGTTTCCCTTGAAAAGCTTCATAGAAAACACCGACCTTGCCTAACCTACTTAGTATGTTAAAATAAGCATCTTATAGCTTCGTAATTACAATTGTTATTTAACCTATTATCGGTATAGGTTAGGTAATAATTGTAATTACGAAGCAATAAGATGCTTATCTTAACATACTAAGTAGGTTAGGTAAGGTCGGTGTTTTCTATGAAGCTTTTCCAGGGAAACTATTATGTTAAGTATGTCACCTGTGCACTTATTTAATAAGTCAATAATTGACTATACGAATTTGCGAGGACGGGTTGACAACATCACAGAATGGAATGATATTCCAAACTACCCAGAGACTATAGTATACATTGCTGGTATTTTTCTCAAAGTTCTCATTGACACTGGATCAAAACATTGACACCATTGCTGAATGTCACTATGAAAAATTTAAAAAAACAGTTCCCAAAGCTTGAGAACTATAATGGTAAAGCCACTGCCTATGATTCAAAGGTAGCCTTGCCAGTGATTGGAAGTTTCACTGCAGAGATTAAGTCATAGAGTGCAATGCTCATTACTATATTTCATGTTGTTAGGAATGCAAAGGAGTCTCTACTCAGTTACAAGACTTCAACCAAATTCGGGCTACTTCAGCTTTCTAGTGCGTAGCAGTGGAATCTGCAACAATGTTGATTGTATTGTTGCTGAATTTTTTTGATCGATTTGAACCTACAGAACCTACCTATACTGATAGCAAAGTTCAGCTACACATTAACCCAGATGTAATTCAAGTTGCCGAGGAATATGTACACTCTGTAACCTGTGATTCAGTCCCTAAGGCTCTCATGCTTGAAGAAATCCATACTGCACAGCCCTAGAGGACCCAACTCTGCAAGCAACAGTGGATGCATTGACTAAGAAAAAGTTTCCACGCATCCCACCCTCAGGAGTTGACCAAGATGCATTCAAAGCACTTGAACGCATCCAGACAGAATTAAGTGTTACGCAACAACGCGACCCCGTGCTGCAAGGTACTCGTATCGTCATTCCAGCTGTTCTCCAGCAAGGTGCTCTGAAGCTTGCACATCAAGGACACCAAAGTCTTGTTAGGACCAAACAGCTGCTACGAGACAAGGTATGGTTTCCTGGCATTAATCGTCAAGCTAAGGACATGCATGATGCCTGGGTCCCTTGCCAAGCTGCAGTGGATACTTCCAAGACCAACACTCTACAACCTTCACCACTACCTGCTGCACCATGGACGGAAGTATCGATGGACTTCTGTGGACCGTTACCAACTGGAGAGTACTTGATGGTAGTCATTGATGATCACTCACGTTATCCAGAAGTTGAAATCATCACTTCCACATCTGCAAAGGCCGTCATCTCGAAACTCGACAAGGATCTTTTCAAACTTTGGCATCCATGAACGTTGTCAAGACGGACAATGGACCGCCATTTCAATGGACAAGACTTCGTCAACTTTGCTGAGCATATTGGATTAAACACCGCGGTGTGATGCCACTACATCCTCAAGCAAATGGAGAAGTCGAGAGACTCATGCAATCTCTCATGAAAGCGGTACGCTGTTCTCATGCCAAAGGACGATCCTGGAAACCAGCTATGTATGCTTTTCTCAGGAACTACCGTGCAACACCACATGGAACACTGGGCAAGTCGCCTGGTGAACTCTTATTTGGACGTCCTATGTGGATCTCACTACCTGTCATGCCAGCCGAGGTAACGGATAAACGTCTCGCTCAGAAGGATGCACTAGCTAGCCAAGGGCAAAATGAAAATTGTTCATGATCAACGTGCAAAGGAAAATTCATAAAGGTTGGAGATACTGTTCTTGTTAAAAAGAAAAAAGAGGGAAAACTAGATATGCCGTATGATACAAAACCATATAAAGTGATTAGTGTAAAAGGAACTATGGTAACAGCTAGTAATAGAGATCATAGTATTACACGTAATATAGCTTATT
>WNGS01167372.1:25512728-25520459 GCA_020271785.1 Procambarus virginalis | reverse complement strand
GAGGCGGGCCGAAAGAGCAAAGCTCAACCCCCGTAAATACAACTAAGTGAATACAACTAAGTGAATACACACACAATGATCTTTAATGAGTCACTTATGTCGGGAGAATTGCCCAGTTCCTGGAAAGAGGCAAATGTCGTACCGATTTTCAAGAAAGGTGATAGGGAGGAGGCACTTAACTACAGACCCGTGTCATTGACAAGCATCCCCTGCAAAATACTTGAAAGAATAATTAGGCTACGACTTGTTGAGCACCTGGAGAGCATTGGGTTTGTAAACAAGCACCAAGATGGGTTCTGGACAGGGAAATCATGCCTAACAAACCTTCTAGAATTCTATGATAAAGTAACAAGGATAAGGCAGGACAGAGAAGGCTGGGCAAACTGCATATTTCTTGACTGCCAAAAGGCCTTTGATACAGTACCGCACATGAGACTGCTATACAAGCTTGAGAGGCAGGCACGAGTGAGCGGAAAGGCCCTAGAATGGGTGCAGAACTACCTAACAGGAAGGAGCCAGAGGGTAATGGTAAGGGGCGAGAAGTCGGACTGGCGAACAGTAACAAGTGGAGTACCTCAAGGATCGGTGCTGGGACCAATCCTCTTTCTAATTACGTAAATGACATGTTTACAGGAGTGGAATCATACATGTCAATGTTTGCGGATGACGCAAATTAATGAGAAGAGTTGTGACAGACGAGGATTGTAGGATCCTCCAAGAGGACTTAAACAGGTTGCAGAGATGGTCAGGGAAATGGCTACTGGAGTTTAACACCAGTAAATGTAAAGTTATGGAAATGGGATCAGGTGATAGGAGACCAAAGGGACAGTACACAATGAAGGGGAACAGCCTACCTGTAACGATTCGAGAAAGAGATCTGGGAGTGGATGTGACACCTAATCTAACTCCTGAGGCACATATAAATAGGATAACGACAGCAGCGTACTCTACACTGGCGAAAATTAGAACTTCATTCAGAAACCTAAATGAGGAGGCTTTTAGGGCGCTTTACACTGCCTACGTGAGACCCGTCTTAGAGTATGCCGCGCCATCATGGAGCCCCCACCTGAAAAAACACATAAGGAAACTGGAGAAGGTTCAGAGGTTTGCGACGAGGCTTGTCCCAGGTTACGAGGGATGGATATGAAGAGCGTCTGAAGGAACTGAACCTTACGACAAGAGAAAGAAGGGAGAGAGGAGATATGATAGGGACATATAAAATACTCAGGGGAATTGACAAAGTGGAAATAGATGAAATGTTCACACGTAATAATAACAGAACGAGGGGACATGGGTGGAAACTGGAAACTCAGATGAGTCACAGAGATGTTAGGAAGTTTTCTTTTAGCGTGAGAGTAGTGGAAAAATGGAATGCACTTGGGGAACAGGTTGTGGAAGCAAATACTATTCATACTTTTAAGACTAGGTATGATAGGGAAATGGGACAAGAGTCATTGCTGTAAACAACCGATAGCTGGAAAGGCGGGAGCCAAGAGTCAATGCTCGATCCTGCAAGTACAAATAGGTGAGTAACACACACACACCACACACACACACACCACACACACACACACACACACACACACACACACACACCACACACACACACACACACACACTCTGCCTCCTTCCACGCGAGCCGAGTAAGGTCATCTCGTTGGCGACGAGTCGTTCTCCCACGACACAACTTGGGTAAACGAACAGCTTCCCGTTTTAATTAAGCGTCTCCACTGGCGACAACATTGTCTGAAAGGTCTACTGCCTGTTATGGTATTGGGGTCTGCTGCCAGTTATACCCTGGGGTCTGCTGTCAGTTATGTCCTGGGGTCTGCTGTCAGTTATGTCCTGAACGTTGAGGTTCTTCAAAACGATGCATTGCGAATCATAACAGGAGCTCCCAGGTGGACTAAAATACTGAACCTAAGACTGGAAACCAAGCTAACGTCGATTGAAATAAGGGTAAAAGGGATCGCTGCGTGCATGCTCACCAAGATATTGACTAGACCTAGAATCAGTTCACTTAAAGATATAATCACTGGAGCACTAACTCTGGACAGAAGAGCCTCCAATAGCAACAGGTGGACCCATTGTGCGATAAACACCATCAATAAATTCGATATAACAAACACAGTCACTGAGAAGGGTGTCGACGAAATACATGCAGACTCTGTTATGCAAGCCCCTTGGGAATCTCCACCAGCTGACTTTACGATTATGGTTTTTGTAGGAAAAAAGAACCAGACAAATCCTCTTCTGCTACGTAACATTGCACAGATGCATATAGAAGCAAACATGGCATCCGACAGCTTCACATACTTCACCGACGGATCAGTAAACCAGCAGGGACACGAAACCGGAGCTGCAGTTAAAGCAGGAAACTCTGTACATAGTTGGAGGCTCTCAAATGGGTGTTCGACTTTACAAACAGAGATGCTAGCCATTCAAAAGGCTTTGCTGCCTTTGGAACATGCTCTTGCTGAACACCGACAACATGTTATCATACATACAGATTCGAGAACCGCCATTGAAACCTTGCAACAGGAACGCATATGTGATAACATACATCTGATCACAACTGTCATATCATTAATGCAAACACTCAAACGACAAGGCCGACGGGTCCTTCTCATCTGGGTGCCAAGTCATGTGGGAATCATAGGAAATGACATTGCAGACGAAGCTGCAAAACTTGCAACTAAGAGACGAACTGTAGACATTTGCATACCACAGAGTCTGTCACAGATTAAGAGAGTAATTAGAAGCAGGGCAATGCAAAAGTTGTACAGTGACCACAACTCAGCAGTTGCAACATCAGGATCTGCGGGTTGGTACAGGAATTCAACCAACTACGAACCACTTATGTTAATGAAGGGGAGCAGTAGAGCAACAGAAGTACACTTACATCGCACCAGGCTTGGATACCCATGTGCATGGGAAATAGGCTTACAGGTTCCGGAAGATGAGAGGATATGTCAACACTGTGGAGAAATGCCCGACAGACCTCTGGAACATTATCTCACACAGTGCACAGTTACAAACCCATTAAGATTTCAACTTCGATTCAACAGAGCAGAAGAAGTTGTTAAACACACCTGGCAACATCTTACTGAAGCGATCATACGAGTAATAAATACTTATACTCCGCCCAAGTAAAACAGAAACAAGCAACACTTAGTGGGCCAGCCAGAGGCTTAGGGCCCGCGCAGGAATATCCCTGCAAAAAAAAAAGTTATGTCCTGGGGTCTGCTGCAGTTATGTCCTGGGGTCTGCTGCCAGTTATGTCCAAGGGTCTGCTGCCTATTATGTCCTGGGGTCTGCTGCCAGTTATGTCCTGGGGTCTGCTGCCAGTTATGTCCTAGGGTCTGCTGCCTATTATGTCCTGGGGTCTGCTGCCAGTTATGTCCTGGGGTCTGCTGCCAGTTATGTCCTGGGGTCTGCTGCCTGTTATGTCCTGGGGTCTGGGGTTACGTATCTTACCTGGGGTTACTTTAGGTTGTTATGCTTCTAGCTCATCGTGGTCAGGAGGGTTTTGCGTGTGTCCTGGGGAGAAACCTGAGGCACAAATTCAGTTCAACCAAGAGCATTAATGTCTAATTAGATTCATGGTACTTCCGTGGTTTTATTGTGTATTTAAATATTATATTTGCCCAAGCAGTATTTATTATGTGTTTCATTTTGTATCACGTGTTAGTATGAATAATATGACAGTATATATCACGTGGTATAATGTATTACATGTTATTATGTATCACGTCTTGCATCTCATGTCAGAATGTGTCACGTTGGTTAATATGTATTAGCTGTCAGTATGTATCACATGCCAAAATGTATCCCATGTCAACTTGCCAAATGTCAGTTTGTATCGCGTCAGTATGTATCACAGGACGTTATGTATTACCTCAGTATAGGACACGATGATTGTATGCATCACCTGACAGTGTGCATCATGTGTTAGCATCACATGTCATTACGTATCATGTGACAATATGTATTATGTGTCAGTTTGCTTCACCTGCCAGTATCACATTTCAGTATGTCTCGCCTCATTTGATTTCACTTCTTAGTATGTTTCACGTGTTAGCATGAATCACCTGTTAGTATGAATCATGTGAGTACGACTAATTAGTATGTGTCGTGTGTCAGTAAAACATGTCAGCATGTGTCGTGTGTCAGTGAAATATGTCAGCATGTGTCGTGTGTCAGTGAAACATGTCAGCATGTGTCGTGTGTCAGTGAAACATGTCAGCATGTGTCGTGTGTCAGTGAAACATGTCAGCATGTGTCGTGTGTCAGTGAAATATGTCAGCATGTGTCGTGTGGCATTGCAACATGTCAGTATATATATATATATATATATATATATATATATATATATATATATATATATATATATATATATATATATATATATATATATATAATGCACAACTTGCCTAAACACACAAGAAAAGTTATACAGCTTTAGAACACTTTCGCACCAGGAGATTCGAACCCTAGCCCCACTGGTGAAGTGGGTTAAAGGCGTACCATTTATGCCACTTGCTGTAAGGCTTCTGTGCTGGATACGGTTTGAATCTCCTGGTGGGAAAGTGTTCTAAAGTTGTATAACTTCTCTTGCATGTTTAGGCAAGTTGTGCATTAAGCATAGACACAGAGTTCTCCCATATTAACAGGAATTTGATGAAAGAACGTGAGTGACCCCTCACTAGCTCTAGTTGCCCTTGGAAGATGGTGGTCTTTGAGGGGTTTAAATAACCCGAAATTACCATCTCTTTTAAGGGTCTAAGTTTGGTGCAGCTGGTTAAAGGCATACCAGTTATGTCAGCTGCTTTAAGGCTTCTGTGCTGGCTAGGGTTCGAATCTCTTGGTGGGAATGTGTTCTAAAGTTGTGTGTGTGTATATATATATATATATATATATATATATATATATATATATATATATATATATATATATATATATATATATATATATATATATATATATATATATATATATGCGAACAAGCCTGAATGGTCCCCCAGGGATGATATATATACATACATACATATCTATATAAATAAAAATGGAAATGTTCATTGGTTCAAAATCGCTAATCTCCGAAAGTTCTTTACCAATTACTTTGAAATTTTCAAACAACGTTCCATTCGCATCCGAACAGGTTTTTATATACATAGTATATAGATGTCACATCTGTAACCGGAAAGGCTTTTTTGAAAACCATTTTTTTTTCATATGTTTTTCATGTGGAGGAAATCTTCGAAACCTCTTTACCAATTGCTTTGAAATTTTGACACAACGTTGCAATCGAATAGGTGCATGTTTGTATATACCTACTATATACATGCCTAACCTGTGATTGGAAAAAAATGCTTTGTTTTGAAAAACAGTGCCATCTGTTGGATGTAAGAGCAACACATGCTGTAATGTCTGAAAGTTCTTCACCAATTGCTTTGAAATTTTGACACAAACTTCCATTCGAATATGCACATGTTTTTATATACCTACCATATAGATGCCACACCTGTGACAAATCAAAACATGCTTCTTTAGAAAAACAACGCATCTTTTGCCCGTAATAGCAACACACGCTATTCTAAATATGTTATGATTCCATTTCAATGCTTCCGATTGCATTGATAAATTGAATTTTCATAGATCTCGAATTTTTTTTCATTCTTATTTCATTATTTTGTGTGACATTTCGTTGGAATTGAGCTGTGTTGTTTAAAAATACCATTCACATTGTAGGTATAAGTACGGATGTCACACCTGTGAGAGGTAAAAACATTTTTTTTCTAGGAAACAGCGCCTTCTATTGCATGTAAGAGCAACTCACAATATACTAAATATGTTACGATTCCATTTCAATGTTTCCGAATACATTGACAAATTTAATTTTCGTAGATTTTGATATTTTTTTCATTTTGATTTCATTATTTTTTGTGACCTTGCATTGAAATTCAGCTGTGTTTTTTACTATATCGTTCATTTCATGAGTATAAGTATAGATGCCACACCTGTGACAGATAAGGACATGCTTAAAAAAAACAGTGCCATCTGTTGCACGTAAGAGCAACACATGCTATATTAAATATGTTACCATTTCATTTAAATTTTTTCAATTTCACTGATAAATTGAATTTTCATAGATTTACTTCATTTTCATTTTGATTTAGTTATTTTGTGTGTCATTGTATTGGAATTAAGCTGGGTTGTTTACCATACCATTCATTTTGTGAGTATAAGTATAGATGGCACACCTGTGACAGGTAAAAAACATTCTTTTTTTAGGTAACAACGCCATCTGTTGCATGTAGGATCAACACAGGCAATAATATATAAGTTACAATTTCAGTTCAATGTTTCCGATTTATTGACAAATTGAATTTTCATAGATTTCGATTTATTTTCATTTTGATTTAATTATTTAGTGTGATACTGTGTTGGAATTGAGCTGTGTTGCTTACCATACCATTCAATTTACGAGTATAAGTATAAACGCCACACCTATGACAGGTAAAAATATTTTTTTTTAAACAGCACCATCTGTTGCACGTAGGACAAACACACGATATACTAAATATGTTATGATCCCATTTCAATGTTTCTGATTGCATTGATAAATTGAATGTTCCTAGGTTTTGATTTAATTAAATTTTGATTTAATTATATTGTGTGACACTGCATTGGAATTGAATTGTGTTATTTATCATTCTGTTTATTTCGTGGGTATAGTTTATTTTTCCATTTTTCATTGTTTTTCATTTCGTCTTTTCACTGTTTTTTCATATATTTCAGTGATGGGAGCATCAGATCGTTTGATGTTCCCAATTTTCTGATGGAAACATCAGATCATTTGGTAATGCATAAGACGAGTGGGTGGGGAATGGTGGGGAGGACGAGGGGATGAGAGTGGGAGATTGTGGGGAGGACGAAGGGACAAGGGAGGGAGGTAATGGTGGGAAGATGAGAGAACAGGGGAGTTGGGGATGGTGGGGACGAGGGGACAGGCGAATGTAGAATAGAGGGGGGACTAGGGAAGAGGGAGTGGGGGATGGTGGGAGAATGAGGGACAGGGGAGTAGGAGATGGAGGGGAGGACGAAGGGACGGTAGAGTGGGAAATGGTTAGGGGGACGAGGGGATGCTGGAGTGGGGCATGGTGGGGAACACAAAGGAAGGAGGGGGCGGAGGGAATAGTGGGGAGGATGAGGGAGTTGGGAATGGTTGGTATGACGAGGGGATGAGGGAAGTGAGGAATGTTTCGGAGAATGAGGGGAATGGGGAGGGGGAATGGTGGAAGGACTGGGGGACAAAGGTAGGTTGGTGTGGGTTAGCAACGCACATGTGTTGCTGAGCCACAGCAACGTGTGGCCGGGTACAGCTAGCGTTATATAATATATTATATAATATATATATATATATATATATATATATATATATATATAAATATATATATATATAATATATATATATATATATATATATATATATATATATATATATATATATATATATATATATATATATATATATATATGCAAACAGCCTGAAGATCCTCAGGCATACATGCAACCATCAGCTTTGTTCGGTCGTGATGGTCGAATGGATAAGGTACCCTGTACACCAGTTGCATAGTGCTCCTGGCAGTACAGGTTCGAGTCACTTCTGGGGTGTGAGTTTCAGTTTTATATATATATATATATATATATATATAGATATATATATAT
>WNGS01167372.1:25507728-25510228 GCA_020271785.1 Procambarus virginalis | reverse complement strand
CTTGCCAACATATGTCTAGGGGGATATAGATACATCACTGCATAAAATGGAGAACAATATATTTACGCTAAGGGGGACAAACATAACATTTAAATGGTAAATATATTAGCCAGAAATATTCTTTAGCATGCAATATCATAAATAAACTCCTTATTGAGCCGTGAGCAATATCACCAGAACATGAATAAATAAAATGGGATATACACAATCCACTCACCAGAGAATTAACCTATTAATAGCTAAAATAACAGGTACCAATGACTTAACTTAAAAACATGACTCCTCTCGACCACAGCCGCCACGCCTTGCCCAAATCCTGGCTTGCCAGGGCGGCGTCCAACACAATATCAACTAAACATCCACATAAACTATTGTGGAACTTTACTAACAAATAGTAGTTACTTAATCAAATTAATCTCATCTAATCTAGTAGCATAATGTTGTTACATTACTCAATAGAATTTACTGGCAAACAATAATAAGAATTAATAAAGGTTGAACTATAAAATTTGCTGACATTAAGTTCTCACACTGGCCCCATCCCAATATGGTCAACCGTTCACACGGAGAACGAACAACATGAAAATTCTATCACAGAAGCCTCATACACAATATAATGCAACTCAGGCACACAACAGCATGCTACAATATATCATTCAAATATTTAATATCATACAATACTGGAGACAATAAAGTATATAGGCATCAAGAGTAATGTTAGAACTCTACTCTAGTAAGATTCGTTATAACACTCTCCTCAGCTTTCTATCTCTTTACTCCCCTCTTCACTCCGGGAGCCGGTCGGCTGAGCGGACAGCACGCTGGTCTTATGATCTTGTGGTCCTGGGTTCGATCCCAGGCGCTGGCAAGAAACAATGAGCAGAGTTTCTTTCACCCTATGCCCCTGTTACCTAGCAGTAAAATAGGTACTGGGTGTTAGTCAGCTGTCACAGGCTGATTCTTGGGGGTGGAGGCCTTGTCGAGGACCGGGCGCGGGGACACTTAAAAAGCCCGAAATCATCTCAAGATAACCTCCCACTTCTTCAGAGTCTCGGCATCCTGTTATTCCTCTCTATCTCCCCTCTCTCTCTCTATCTCTCTCTCTCTCTCTCTCTCTCTCGTCCCTAAATTCTCTTTCACTGCTTTAATTTTCTACTATCACCTGTCTCTCTCCACTTTCTTCTCTCTGTCTCTCCGTTCTCTCTCTCACTTCTCTCTCCATTTGCTCCTAATTCCCTCTTCACCTCAATTTCTCTCTGCAGGTGCAAGGGGTCGCTGGCTCCCTGCGGGTGAGTGCCTGCCGGGGTGGGCGGGCCAGGCTGTGCCACGCCCACCACGCCCACTACTTTCCTCCACAACAGTTACGTGAAGCTGGCCCTCTCCTTCACGCCCCTCGGCTACACCACCACCATCTCCCTCAGGTATGTGACTTCTCTCAGATGTGTGGCATCTCTCTCAGGGTGTGACGCTTCTCTCTCAGGTATGTGGCGCTCTCTCTGGTGTGACGCATCTCTCTCAGGAATGTGGCACCTCTCTCAGTGTGTCACATCTCTCTCAGGTATGTGGCACCTCTCCCAGGAATGAGACAGTCGTCTTTCATGCAATTATGATAACATTCCTTGAATTACAGAATACCTGTTTCAGATATCATGTGTGTTAAGTGTCTTAACACGTCACCCATAAAACATATTACCTAAAATCCCAGTCATGGATTTATCATTGTCTACTGAAAATAGATCGTTACCACTGTAACTAGCAAAGCTACACAGACATCCGTAGGGAGAGGGGTTTAGTTCTGGTGCCCTGATGTATTGCATACTCTGGTATACTTCGGGAATGCTTACTGTATCGCCCACATGCCGAGCATTTGACCCTAATAAGCGACATGTAATCAAAGGTCAGCATCGGCCGACCCACGTACACAGGTGGTAGGAGTGTCTCGTGCCCCACGTACACAGGTGGTAGGAGTGTCTCGTGCCCCACGTACACAGGTGGTAGGAGCGTGTCTCATGCCCCACGTACACAGGTGGTAGGAGCGTCTCGTGCCCACGTACACAGGTGGTAGGAGCGTCTCAGGCCCTCGTACACAGGTGGTAGGAGGTCTCATGCCCCTCGCACAGGTGGAGGGAGCGTCTCGTGCCCCACGTACACAGGTGGTAGGAGGTAGGAGTCTCGTGCCCCACGTACACAGGTGGTAGGAGTGTCTCATGCCCCCGTACACAGGTGGTAGGAGCGTCTCATGCCCACGTACACAGGTGGTAGGAGTGTCTCGTGCCCACGTACACAGGTGGTAGGAGCGTCTCATGCCCCACGTACACAGGAGGTAGGAGTGTCTCGTGCCTCACGTACACAGGTGGTAGGAGTGTCTCGTGCCCCACGTACACAGGTGGTAGGAGTGTCTCGTGCCTCACGTACACAGGTGGTAGGAGTGTCTCGTGCCCCACGTACACAGGTGGTAGGAGTGTCTCGTGCCCCACGTACACAGGTGGTAGGAGCGTCT
>WNGS01167372.1:25493351-25506728 GCA_020271785.1 Procambarus virginalis | reverse complement strand
AAATATGTTAGTAATTAGACATTGTGACGATAATCTCTTTTCAAGAGATTGAGCCTGCTCTTCCCTATATAAAGTTACTTAAATATATACAAGAATAAGATGCGACCTTCACGATAGACGGGGTCTACCAGTAGCACAGAACGGTTTGACCAGGAGGCAAACGTACCCTAAAACTCGCCCCTACTCCACGCTTCCTCCATGCTGGCTCGCCACCTTCGTCAACCACCAAACTACCGTTTCCAGCCTGCCTGCTTCTGATTAGTGACCAGCCGACTGCACACCTGCACCTCAGCGCCCTCTACCTTAGTCGATGTCTGGGCTTGAACCGGCCATTGAAGTCAGAATATCCTTGTGCTTTCAAGCTTGTGAAATCAACCGACTGATACACGTCCTGTTTATTCAGTGGAGGGTCCCAGCTAGCGCCATATTTCTCAGCACCGGTTATTTCATTTTGTCTTTATAGTATTCCTAGAGTAATTTATCCCTGTTCTTTATTTTGTGTTTATAGTTTTTACTTGTTTGTTTGCACTGTACATAGCCAAGGGATTATCTTTGTTTTTGATTTGCTTTCCAGTTAATTAAAGTTATTTTTGTTCATACTATGTGTTTTGCGTGGTCTTCCCTTACTTACCACAGACAACAGCCAGCAGTCTTTGTTTTTTTTTTTCAGTAAATGTGACGGGGCAATGGACAACCAGCCACTTAGGAAGACTTGCCGAACATTCTACACTTTCCCGTACAAACATTCATAGTTTAGAGTGTAATACACATCAGAGGCCATTCGTTAAATCGACTTTTAAGACCTCAAGAGAGCTTATACATTAACTAAATAATAATTAATCCGTGTTAAGAGTGGACAGTGGGAGGACAAAAATTGAATAAGGCTGCCAACTTTCCCAAGATTTAGAATAGTACAATAATTTGTGTAACAATTGGTATCTAATTATAGAAATATGAACCCAGAGCAGCAATCTGTTATTCCGGGGAATTACAATAAAGGACAACAAGAATTTGAGGACTAACATTTATGAGAACAAACAATTATAAATAGAACAACATTCAAGAGAACAAACAAAAAAGTATGTTATTGGAAAAGTTTAAAACTGACTGCAATGGACACCAGAGTATTGTTGTGTACAGACCCGCAATGGAAGGATCTCCAGGTGTCGACGCAGGAGAGCGGGGGTCTGCAGGAGAGATCGTTGGCACCGGCAGGAGGACCACCCAAACCCCTTTCTCGACGCCCTGGAACACGGGCCAGACCCCAGGCTGTTTCTGTTGACCGCTGGCGGTAGTGGTATCCTATGCCCGGAGATCCTCAGGTCGTCCATACATCCTAAAGTGGTAATGGTCAGGAGTAATATTATATTTCTATCTCACTCCCTCATATTTTATATCATAATATATATTACTCAACATACCCAGTTTAACACTAACCATTGTGATAGTCTCTGTGTATGCCGAACACGGTGACTCCAGCATACTCGGGCGTGCCTCCCACGTGGACGCCATCCTGGCCGTCCACCTGCAGCAGCTGGCGTCCCTCCAGCACCACCGAGGCGTGTACAGGTCCCGTCGCCGTCATCAGCCGTCAGGAAGACCGCAGAGCCGTACCTGCCAGGGACACACCTCGTACTGACCTACAAGGCCCGCTCATATTTTCTCTTTTGTGTGAACAAATTAGTTTAAAGGCAAGTTGGAAAAATAAAGTAAAGATAAAGTAACAATGCCAATAATTTAGTGACAAGAGTTACAGGGACAGTATTACAGGGACCAGTATTACAAGGCCAGTATTACAGGGACAGGGTATTACAGGGACAGTATTACAGGGCCCGTATTACAGGGCCAGTATTACAGGGCCAGTATTACAGGGGACAGTATTACAGGGCCCAGTATTACAGGGCCAGTATACAGGGGACAGGATTACAGGGACAGGATGGTCCAGGGCCAGTATTCAGGGCCAGTATTCAGGGCAGCGTATTATAGGGCCAGTATTACAGGGACAGGATTACAGGGACCGGATTACAGGGCCATATTACAGGGCCAGTATTACAGTGCCAGTTATTACAGGGCCAGTATTACATGGCCAGGTATTACAGGGCCAGTATTACATGGCCAGTATTACAGGGCCAGTATTACATGGACAGTATTACATGGACAGTATTCGTGGGACAATATTACAGGGACAGTATTACAGGGCAGTATTACAGGGCCCGTATTACAGGGATCGTATTACAGGATTAGTATTCCAGGGACAGTATTACAGGGACAGTATTGCAGGGCCCGTATTACAAGGCCAGTATTACAGGGACAGGATTACAGGGCCAGTATTACAGGGCCAGTATACAGGGAACAGGATTACAGGGACAGGATTACAGGGCCAATATACAGGGCCAGTATTACAGGGCCAGTATTACAGGGCCAGTTTTATTACATGGCCAGTATTACAGTGCCAGTATTACAGGGCCAGTATTACAGGGCCAGTATTACATGGACCAGTATTACAGGGCCAGTATTACAGGGACAGTATTACAGGGATCAGTATTACAGGGCCAGTATTACAGGGCCAGTATTACAGGGATAGTATTACAGGGATAGTATTACAGGGACCAGTATTACCGGGACAGTATTACAGGGCCAGATTACTGGGCCAGTATTACAGGGACAGTATTTCAGGGACAGTTTTACAGGGACAGTATTACAGGGATAGATCTAGGCAGGGCCAGTATTACCGGGCCAGTATTACAGGGACAGTGTATTACAGGGCCAGTCTTACAGGGACAGTATGACAGGGCCATCAGTCTTACAGGGACAGTATTACATGGATAGTATTACATGGACAGTATTACAGGGACAGTCTTACATGGGCAGTATTACAGGGCCAGATATTACAATGATAGTATTACAGGGCCAGTATTACATGGGCAGTAGTACAGGGACAGTATTACAGGGCCAGTATTACAATGATAGTATTACAGGGACAGAATTACAGGGCCAGTATTTACAGGGACAGTATTACAGGGCCATGTATTACAGGGGATAGTATATACCGGGATAGTATTACAGGGACAGTATATCATGGATAGTATTACAGGAACAGTATTACAGGGACAGTATTACATGGATAGTATTACATGGACAGTATTACAGGGCCAGTATTACATGGGCAGTATTACAGGGACAGTATTACAGGGACCGTATTACAGGGATAGTATTACAGGGATAGTATTACAGGGACAATATTACAGGGACAATATTACAGGGACAGTAGTACAGGGATAGTATTACAGGGATAGTATTACAATGATAGTATTACAGGGATAGTATTACAAGGATAGTATTACATGGAAAGTATTACAGGGAAAGTATTACAGGGACAGTATTACATGGACAGTATTACATGGACAGTATTACATGGACAGTATTACATGGACAGTATTACATGGACAGTATTACAGGGACAATATTACAGGGACAGTATTACATGGGCAGTATTACAGGGCCAGTATTACAATGATAGTATTACAGGGCCAGTCTTACATGGGCAGTATTACAGGGCCAGTATACAATGATAGTATTACAGGGACAGTATTACATGGGCAGTATTACAGGGCCAGTATTACCAAATAATAGTAGTATTACAGGGCCAGTATTACAATGATAGTATTTACAGGGGACAGTATTTACAATGATAGTATTACCAGGGACAGGTATTACAATGCTAGTGATTACAGGGGACAGTATTACAGAGTATTAGTTTGTTAGGATATCAAGTGATGCAATGCAAGGTCTGCAATAGAATTAAAGCAGTAGAATAACAATGCCCGTGAAACATTAATACATTCATTGAATGCAAATATTACGGCATTTTAGAGGAATACAGAGAGAACCTGTATTACAATGATACAATGCCTGTATTACAGTGATAAAATGCTTATATTACAGTGATACATGAATGTATTAGTGCAACATGAATAATTCCAGTGATACAAAGCCTGTATTACTGTGATACACTATCAGTATTACCGTGAAAGAGTGCACAGGGGGGGATGCAGCGACTGAAATAGTGCCGCAATATTACAGTGTTAGTGGAACAAGTGTCAATGTTACAGTGATAAGGTGTAACTACAGTAATTGTATGCATCACTAGACGGATAGAGAGGCAATAAGAGAGCGCGTGTACCTTGCAGCGAGGAGAGAGTGCCAGCGGCCGTCAGCGAGGACGGCCCGGGAGAGACCAGGGGGGGGGGAGGTGGTGGGTCGCGGGTGGCAAGACGCAGCACCACACACACGCGCCCGCCCACCCATCTCCACCGCCCACATGTCCCGCCCATGTTGTGACGTCAGCACACCAGTTCTCCTCCTCTCCTTCGCGTCCTGGAACCTGTGGAAGGAACACTTGTTATCACCTGTGTACGTGGGGCAGCGAGACACTTCTACCACCTGTTTACGTGGGGCACGAGACACTTCTACCACCTGTGTACGTGAGGCACGAGACACTTCTACACCTGTGTACGTGGGGCACGAGACACTTCTACCACTGTGTACGTGGGGCACGAGACACTCCTACCTCCTGTGTACGTGAGGCACGAGACGCTCCTACCACCTGTGTACGTGGGGCACGAGACACTCCTACCACCTGTGTACGTGGGCACGAGACACTCCTACCACCCGTGTACGTGGGGCACGAGACCCTCCTACAACCTGTGTACGTGGGGCACGAGACACTACTACCACCTGTGTACGTGGGGCCCACGAGACCCTCATACAACCTGTGTACGTGGGGTCGGACCGATGCTGACATTTGATTACATGTCGCTTATTTGGGCCAAATGCTCGGCATGTGGGCGATACGCAGAAAGGAAACATTACCGAAGTGTATCAGAGTATGCGATACATCAGGGCACCAGAACTATACCCCTCCCCACCCCACCCCCCATTCCCTGGATGCCCGCGGTAGCTTGTAGTGTAACAGTGGTAACCGATCTCATTCCAGTAGACAATGATAAATACATGACTAGAATTATAGGTAATATGTTATTATGGCTGATGTGTTAGGACACTTCCCACACATGATATCTGAAACAGGTATTGTGTAATTCAGGGAATGTTATCATAATTGCATGAAAGACGACTGTCTCATTTCTGAGAGAGAATGCGTCAAACCTGAAAGAGGTACGGCACATCCTGAGGAAGAGGTGCCACATACCTGAGAGAGGTGCCACATACCTGAGAGAGGTGCCACATACTTGAGAGAGATGCGACACACCTGAGAGGGGTGCCACGTACCTTGAGGGAGATGGTGGTGGAGTAGCCGAGGGGCGTGAAGGAGAGGGCCAGCTTCAGGTAACTGTTGTGGAGGAAGTATGTGGGCGTGGTGGGCCGTGGCACAGCCTGGCCCCGCCCACCCTGGCAGGCACTCACACCGTAGGGAGCCAGGCGACCCCTGGCACCTGTAGAGAGAAGTTCAGATGAAGAGGGAATTAAGAGTGAAGGAGAGAGAAGAGAGTGAGAGAACGGGGGACAAGGGAAGAAAAGTGGAGAGAAGACAGGTGATAGAAGAAAATCAAGGTAGTGAAATAGAATTAAGAGAGAGAGAGAGGAGGAGGAGGAGAGAGAGAGAGAGAGAGGGGGATGAGGAGAGGAGAGAGAGAGGAATGAGGGAGAGAGACGAGGAGAGGAGGCGAGGGGAGGAGGATGAGAGGAGAGAGAGACGGAGAGGGAGGGAGAGAGGAGAAGAAGATGAGAGGGAGGGAGGAGAGGAGAGAGAGAGAGGCGGAGAAGAGAGAGGGATGCAGAGAGAGAGAGAGGGGGGGGAAGGGAAGAGAGAGAAGAGATGAGAGAGCGAGAGAGAGAGAGGAGAGAGGAGGACGAGAGAGAAGGAGAGAGAGAGAGAGATGGTTAAGTAGTAAAAGGAAAGAGGAAAGAGGAAGAAATGATATAAAATGAAAGAGTTACAAACAAGGGGGTGAGGTGGGAGTGACAACCAGGCAGGTACAGAAGAAGGAAGAATAACGTAAAGAGGGAAAAGAGAATCTAGAGAATTAGGGAAAAAATAATACCGTGCTGGTTTTCGGCGTTCTCGTCTTGCCTCTTGACCCTTATCATGCCTCTCTAACTTTTATTTAAACTTTGCCTTCGACCCTTGCCTCTTTTTCCCTTGCTAGTTGACGCTTCCTAACCTTTGTCCTCTTGACCTCTTTTGACCTTTGTCACTTTACCCCAGGCTCTTAGCATGGTCTCTCAACCTATCTAAACCATTGCCTCTTGACTTTCTTGACCAGTGCGTTTGTCAATTATTTCTTTCCTTTACCTCTTGACAGTCAGCTGGCTCGCTCTGAAACGTGATTTTAGGAAAAAACTTATACTCCTTAATCCCAGTTTTTCTCTCCAGATCTTTTCACTGGGGAAATCAGAAATGCATTTCAGATTGTCAGAATCAGTCTGATTCGCTTTTGGACATTTTAGGTATTTTTACCCTCCGAGAATGGGAGGTAAGGAGAGCAAACACAATCATCGGTTGTTCCTCAGAGGTTAGATGGTCGTGATACGAGAGGGAGCAGGAGGGGTAGGTTAGAGGGAGGGCAGGGGAGGGAGAGTTGAGGTAAGGGAGGATGATGGGGAAGGGTGTTTTTTTTTTTTTTTTTTTTTTTTTTTTTTTGTTTTTTTTTTTTTTTTTTTTTTATTGTTTTCTACACAGACGTGGCCACACATTACAATGCTAACCAGCATATATACATTTTCTTTCGTCCTCATAGACAGGGTTAGAGGATGTGTTAAACATATTATTTGAAGGGCATTTATTGAACAATCAACCACGTGAAGGTGAGCGGTGCTTAAAATAAATGCTATAAGCCTAACCACTATATCGTTGAAAACATAGATACACAGATTATGTCTGCCTTACAGTAACTAGTGTTCGATTGTGGTCATGCCACATGTGTCATTAATCGTACATTTACAGAAGGTGAAATGTAATTCTGATCAGCTTCCCATATATACTTTTTACCCATAATACACCTACACACACCATAAACATATATACGGACACATGCATCACATGACATTTATCTCATTTACTCGTGACAGGGTGAGATAGCTGATAAAGAACTAGTGTGCAATTAAGCACTTAATCACTGAAGGCGATTAAGGTGCTTTCAAGCTCAGGTATTAGTTACATCACATACATTTAAATTAATCTTTACTGAATCTTGGAACAAGTCCAATATATCATCAAGTGTTCCAGTACTCATTAGTAGTATTACAAAGTTCAGGATACCTTAGCCCAGGGGGGCACGAAGTCAGACAGTATGGGCATTCTACAATATAATGTTCAAAAGAGTGCATGTTTTCTCTTTCACAAGTGACACTTGTGTATCGACATTTGGTTTTGGAAAGCTGCCAGATACCGTCTATATCCCAGGCGTATTCTGGCCACTATAACATCACATTGCCGGGTTCTGTTCTATGGTGTGGAGCAGGGGGGGTTAGGGTAGGTACAAGCTGGGGGAGGGTGGGAGGGCCGTTTACAAGACACGAGAAACCCTTAATGTTAATATAATTAACCTCGCCCCTGAAAATACTGGAGGTAGTCCTAAACAGGGGAACATTTCCCCTGAGCAAGTGGTTTATATGTCATTTTGATTTTACTCAAAAGTGCTCATCCCAGGAATATTTATATGCACCATGTTAATTATTCATAATATCTGGCTCGAATATTTTTACAGACACAGTTATAATACACACGCATATCAGTTAACATGTAGGCTAATTAAAAAGCTTCTCTACTAATTAAATTGCTTCCACAGTTAAAAAACAATACTCTGCTATAATTAAAATTATTTGATATAATATTTGTTATAAGATTAATACAAGAGGTAATACCGAGCCAGACAATGTTAACACTAACGCATTATTTCAATTGTGATTGAAGATAATTCTAGAGGGTGCTGCTGCTGCTGATATTCTTTAACGACGATATTTTCTCTATTACAAGTAAGTGACTGTCACATCGTTATATTTGTCTGAGTCGGTGCTTCCTTCACTCGACCTGTCCGCACAACGGCAAATACCCTCCGACATGTAAACATCCCAAGCCAGTGTCAGCCCCTAACTCTGGTCAGTTGTACTCCTTCAACATAGACTACAGCCTGGCACTTACCCTGAACGTTTCGTGGTCTACAAGTGTTTCTCCACAGATTGTGTGGATGTTCAATACTTGACCTGTAAAATCACTCCTTCTGAAGATGTATTAATATACGAAAGTACTTAAGGAAATTCCTGTTTCAATTTTCCTCCGTGGTCTGACACTGTCACATTTTTAATCACGTGTTTATTTTCATGATTTACACACACACACACACACACACACACACACACACACACACACACACACACACACACACACACACACACACACACACACACACACACATATATATATATATATATATATATATATATATATATATATATATATATATATATATATATATATATATATATATATATATATATTTAAAGTTTGTGAGGGTACCACCTCTGGTGCCAATGTGGGGACCCATAGCCTCGGAGAAGAAAATAAAACGTATTCAGAGGAGACCTTGTGGTTTCTCACTGAACACTAATATTTTCTTCTCCTACCACCCCCATTCTTTTGAATGTACACATATATATATTTGCTTTATTTGAACTTTGTTACAAAAAAGGAGTTACATATAGGTTACAAAGATGGTTATCATAGGTTGTCGAGTTCCTCCAGCTCCTCAGATGGCGGGCAGGAACCCTGGATGCAGTGCCCATTTCCCCTCTGTATCGCCACGCTGAGGCGCTGGAAAAGAAAGCTGGCAGCTCTAGGGTCACTTGTTGTTTCAATGAGCCTTGAACCCAGTTCCTTCAAAAAACTGGTAGCACTTTTACCCCAGGCGCCGAGTGTCTCAGAAGCAATGGGGACAAAATTGTAGTGGTGATCCAGTTCTCTATACTTACGGGATTTGGCTGCTTCCCTGTGGGTGGCAGCGCCACCTGGTTGTGCAATACTGAGGTCAATGTAGGTGTTAGCCAGGGTTGATACACACGTGTAGTCCCATACCAACTGCTTGCCATTCTTCCAGGGGTTCACTGTGATACCATCCGGGCGACCAATAAGAGCATCAGAGTTGCGGGGCGTTAGGTAACGGGGCTCTCTTTCAGCTGGGCATCCAGCTGTAGTGAGGCTCCTCTTGATGATGTCGTTAACTTCACTGTGTCTCGAGTGCCATCTTCCTGTGCTTTGGCAGAGTAGGCCATGGTGGCCGTACCTATCAGCCATCACCTCGCCGCAAATACACCTATATCTGGTGTGGATTGGGGCAGCAAGGCGGAGGGCCACAGCAATTCGGAGGGCGTGTGGTGTGAGACGCGTACCAGTTGCCGACATTGGGGTTGCTAACAGGAAATCCCCTGCATGTGGGGCTGCTACTGCTGTGAGGCGAGCAATGTCTTGTTGTGTTGTTGCAGCACCCAGGCACTCTGCAGCAATTTGGTCTACAATGGGGCCATCCCAGCTGGATTGCTTGTGGGCTTTTGGGGATGGTGGTTGAGGTGATGGGCCTGCACGAGAGGCCCACTCTGTGGCACAGCGTGTAAAATTGGGATCATGTACACCTGCCAGCTGATGTAAGTGGGCAGGTAGAATTTCCTTCACAAGGTCGTCGGATGCTGATAAGGAGGACAGGAAGGCTGGAACAGCGATTTGCGTTGCTGTTCGAACTCCGAGGCCCCCAAGTCTCACGGGAAGAGAGGCTTGTTTCCACTGTAGGTCATCAAGAGAGAGGTTAAGGGCTTTTTCTAGCATTGATTTCAGTAACCGGTCATACTCACTTAGTTTTTGGCTACTGTAAGATGGTGAACACCTCAGAAAGTAGGTTAACCTGGGGAGGGACAGACATCTGGTGATGAGGTAGAGTGCATCATGAGCATCAATATCCTCAATCCTCCCATCCATCCTCTTAAGGTCGGCGATTTTCTTATCAAGGACCTCATCGATATGTATATATATATATTCAGTAGGTATATTAAGAACTTTCCACTGTTGATAATTCATTCATATAAAATTGTATTTTTCGACACAAAGACCAAATCTTTTTACTATCATTTCCAATGAACAAATCAACATTGTTTGAAATTTCATGTAACTTCTCTTGTATACGGATTACTCTCACTGGTCCACTTCAAACAAATGGAGCATTTTTCTCCACATTGATAAATTCATATTTCAGTTAAATCTGACGGTCAATGTCCATAGAGTTTCGCTAAATTGCATGATTTTCAACAGAGGGGGGGGGGGGGGAAGGCAACAGAGGGGGGGAAGGCAACAGAGGGGGGGGGGGGAAGTAAGTGTTGACACGCCTCCAGCAAGTCTTGACGCCTCCTCCAGTGATGTAGGTGCCGCTGTGGCGAGTGAAACATATGAAAACCCGTCTGTCTTAACTATAATTAACAAATGCGCTCAAGAACTCATTCCAAACTAACAAATGCGCTCAAGAACTCATTCCAAACTATGCCGCTTGTGACTCTATGAATCCTGAAGAACATGCAATGATTGTAGATGGTAGGAATGGTACAGGCAAGCAGTTGACCTTGAAACAGATGAGAGAACTCTTTGACATTGGTGACCGTGAACAATTATCATTTGTATGCAATGGTCTACAACTTGTGCATCTTATAAACACTTCTCTTCGTCAGCTTTATAAACACCATTACCCACCACCAACTCACTCTTAAATTTCTCACGTGGAATGTGAGAAGCGTGCGAAGGAGGCTGTTTGATCTAATGATGTACGCTGGTGCCAACAACATTGATGTACTGTGCCTGCAGGAACCATACACTGCAAACACAAAAAATAAAACGCCACCCAAACTCTCAGGTTATGTAGCTTTCTCAAATGTTGGTTCACATGATGTCGGTATCTTGACGTATGTTAAAAGTAACCTAGTGTGTAAACATGTTAAAAACCACAAAAGTGACGACTCATATTATCAGCAGTTTCAGATTGCTACAGCGACCGGGTTTCTTAACTTAGTTAATGTATATGTAAGGTGTGATCAAATGGTGGAAGCCTCTCTTCCAAAAATTACCAGCAGCTCTCAAACCATTGTAATGGGTGATTTTAATGCTAGACACACTAGCCTGGGTGACACCAAAACAAACAGGAATGGCAGAGTCTTTGTAAAATACTTAAGAGATAATAACATGTCCGTATTCAACTTTGACTCCTCTAACGTCACACACCTCATGGGTGGCAGGCTTGATTATGTCATTGGTCACGGTCTCATTGATAATGCTGTCGGAGGATCAATTGTTCATGAATTAGTTAGTGATCACTTTGCCATATTCAGTTCATACACTATCAATAATCTCAAACCCCCAAACTTTGCAAAAAAAGTAATTAACATCCCTGAAAATTTACACATGCTCTTCAAATTCCGCATTTCTGAATGGTATAACACTTACTGTTTTACTACCGTCAATGCATTATATGAGGACCTGGTCACTGAAGTAACCGCTTTTTATGACAATGTTGTAAAATCCACGAGACCCAAACCAGTGAGGAAGGGACAGAGGTGGTTCACTGACTCACGCCTTGAGCCCATGCATGACAGAGTTCTATTCCTAGCTGAGCAGTATAAAACACATAAAACAGCTGACACCCTCAACATATTTCTTAAAGCCAGCCGAGAGTTTAGAGAGCTAAAGGAACAGGTGTATAACCAGCACTGGGAACAGTTTTTGCAAGGCATCAATCATGCAACCTCCTCATCCCAAATGTGGAATAAAATTAAAAAGATTTCTCGTCCTAGCAGTCGTCAACTTGATCACCATTCACCCGTAGACTATGCCGACATGCTGCTTCAGCAATATGCAAGCACTGCTAGTATAAGCAGCCTGCCCCTAGATGTGCAAAACTATCTGGCTAGTACCAAAATAAATCGTAACTTCAATATTGAAATTGCCTGTAGTGAAATAGGGCCTGATGATAACTATGGCATAACCCCCTTTGAAATTAAACATGCACTCAAGAAAGGTAAGGCTACCTCTCCTGGAGAGGATGGCATCACATACAACACCATGAGAGTCCTTGCTGAGCTGCCAAATAGCCCTCTGCTAGAATTGTTTAATCAAAGTCTAAGGCAGGGTGTCTTACCTGACCGCTGGACACAGGCACTCATAATACCCATACCCAAGCCTAATTCACAAAAATTTAGACCCATTTCTCTGACGTCGTGCATGTGTAAAGTTCTTGAGAGAATTATTCTCGACAGACTAATGTTTCAAATCAAGCCCCACCTTGCCCCTAACCTGTATGGTTTTCTTCCTGGAAGAAGCACACAAACTTGCTTTGCTGAGTATTTTATCAGAGAGGGACCAAACTCTCAGGCGGCATTTATTGATCTCCAAACTGCCTTTGATACAGCAAACAGAGAAATAATCCTAGAACAGCTAGCCTCTTTTGGAGTTAAGGGAAGACTGTTGACATGGCTCAGGGGTTACCTGAGTAACAGAACCGCCTCAGTCCTTTTCAAGGGGGTCAAAAGTAAACTTTGTGCACGCTTTGAGTTGGGTACACCCCAGGGTGGAGTGCTAAGTCCTACACTGTTCAATGTTCTGATGCATAAATTAACAATTGATATTCCCACACTACCTGATGAAGCCGTCATTTGTTATGCCGATGATATATGCATTGTTGCAAATTACCAAACTAGACTGCAAGCTCTACTTGATTCATTCGCTGCTAAAAGCATTGAATGTGGTCTTGTTATCTCTATAACTAAATCCAGAGTTCTCCATCCCCGAGAGAATACTCGTGTCCCTATAACTTTCAAGGTCAACAACCAGAACATTGAAACTGTAGGCAGCACAAATACCTTGGAGTTGGTATTAACAGTGACATTGTAAATGATCTACTCTGTAGGTTAAAAGAAAGACTAAAACCATTGAAAACACTTACTGGTAGGAATATTGGTATCAATATTAAATATGCTAGACTATTCTATATGATGTTTGTTAGATCTCTCGTTGATTATAATGCTCTGCACTTAATTAATTTCCCCTCCTCTGTGTTGGAGAAACTTGAAGTAGTACAGAATGAGGCCATGAGGATAATTCTTGGTGCCCCAAGATGCACAAGAATCATCAACATGCGGGAAGAACTGAAGCTTCCAACCATACAAGAGAGAATAATGCAAGTCAACACCACCTTTTGCCTTAAAGTCATGAGAGACCCTACATCTCCTGCATTGCTCAGAGACAAATTATTTAGTGCTGTTAACACCCTATTGACCGGTGCCGATATACCAACTCACTCCTTTTATGATAAATGGCTGAGGAACAATGCT
>WNGS01167372.1:25479476-25492351 GCA_020271785.1 Procambarus virginalis | reverse complement strand
AAGATCCTCGGGAAACTCCAGGGGCGCCCCATGCACACTCTTCGGCGTTACTTTCAGCGGTTTGGAGCGGTCATCAGTGTGAGGGTCAACACGATATCCTCTGGGAGGTATGCCGGGAGACGGACGAACATTCGCACCTTGGGGATGCGCCTGCGGTCGGATATTTATCTTCGGTCCGGCTCCTGGGGGCTACATCCGGGTGTACTATGCCCGACAGCCTCGGACCTGTTTCCGGTGTGGCCTGGTGGGGCATCAGGCTGCCGGGTGCGATGCGGCTCCGGTTGCTCCTGTCAACCTATTCCGGGAAGAAGATTTCCCTCCGCTTCCCCTGGACGAGGACTCCGGGGATGCAGTGACCGACCCGCTCGTTGTTGCGGCTACCCCGGCGTCGCCTGACGTTCCCCGGATGTCGCCGGCCCTCCTCAGGATGTTGCGATGCCATCGGTGGATACTCCTGCTCCTGTCCCTGCTGCTCCAGTGGGCCTTTCTGCTGCGCCCTCCTCACCGTCTGCTCACCTGTCTTCAGCTGCTGCGCCTGGCCCTGCATCCTCGCCTCGGATCCCGGCTGTGCTGGGTGCTGGGGTGGCTGTGGGGTCCCCTGTTGTGTGTGTCCGGTTCCCCCTGTGGTCGAGGCTGCTGCCGTTTTGCGGCGGACGTCAGTTCGTCCGGCTAGTAGTGCCCATGTTTCTGGGTCGGCTTCCGGCTCTGACGATCTCAGGCCGGTGCCCAAACGATCCCGGCCTTCGTCGTCTACCTGGGCCGATGTTGGGGACTTTAGTGACTGTGAGGCCTCGGGTGTGGATGGAGTGGTTCCGGTTACGTTGCTGGCTCCGCAGTTAGTGGTGGCGGACGTCCATGCGCCTGCTGACATTGGTGTCCGTGTCTCGGGTGTGCCTGCTGTTCTTCTCCGCCGGGGCCTCTCCGCGGTGGGGAGTGGTGGCCTCCGCTGCCGGAGTGGGTGGGATGGTGGGTCTGGGCGTGGCCTGGTGGTGACCTTACGGAAAGATGTGCGCGGTTCGGTTCCCCGCGGTCGTCCGGTGGTGTGCCCGTGGGCGCTGGTGCCCCTGTGGTGGTGCCTTCTACCACGCTCCCTCCTCGGAGGTTGACCGTTGGGCACTTGGCCGTGTCACCGAAGTCTGTGATGCCGTCGGGTCACTGGTCGCGGGTTGCTGAGCTACCTTTCGGCGATGAGGTGTGGGACCATGTACCGGTCACTCGGTTCCGGTGTGATACGGTTTGGGTGCCATGTTTGCGGGTGTTTGTGGCCAACGTCCCGGATAAGATGGCGTCCCCGGTGGATGGTCAGGACCCTTGGCAGTGGTTACGATGGGAGGCGTACCATGTACGCTTCTCTCGGGACGCGTTTCCGCGCAAATACGAGTGATTGTATTCTTTTGTGCTGTGTGCCCTTCTGGCTGTTTTGTCTGCCTTCTGGTAGTTTGTGCCCGTGCCTCTCCCTTTGTTTTGTGGCGAGGCGGGTGTTTGGGTGTGTGTGTGTCTGGCCTTCATGTCTTAACTTTCATGTTGTTAACGTGCCCTATGTGTTTTTTATTTTATGCTTACGTGTTGTATTAGTTTTTGTTTTGAATTTGTGTGGCTTATTGTGTGGTGTATGTTCTTATTGCATTTTTTGTAATACTTCTTTGTTCATTCTGTTGTTTTGTTCTCGGTCCTTCAGGCCGGTGTTTTGTTTTGTTGTTGTGTATGTAACGATGGTTTTCTTTTGATTGCGTGTTATCCATCTTGATTTTTGTTTTATACTGTTCTGTTTTGACATGCTCCTGTGTTTTGTTGTTTTGCATTTGTTTATCTTTTGTACTGTCTTTTCAATGCCTTTCTCGAGTTTTGAAATTTGTTATACTGTACTGTCAGCCCTTCTGGCTGGTGGTTTTCTTTTTTCCTTTGTTTTGTAATGTTTTTCTATGTTCTAAATTTGTTTTTTATTGTATTTAATTTGCATGTTTGCATGTAAAAAAAAAAAAAAAATACGGGGTCGAGAACCCACTTGGGTGGTGGCAGTGTTGCCACTTCTGCTAGGCTTACGACTTGTTCCCCAACACACCATGTGTCGTAGTAGGTAGTAATCGTATCAACGAGATCTCTGGAGAAGGCTTCTACATTCGTTATTGTGTAATCTTGATACCATTTTGATATACAATTAATAAAGTGGTCATGCAAGCCATATGGAATATTCATTTTCCGTCTCTGATGTCTATTAGGTACATCACACTGTACCTCATAGGAAGCAGAAACTGCATAGTGATCACTAACTAAGTGATTTACCAACGAACATTCCATCCTATCTTGCACAAGGTTTCTACCCATTACATAATCAAGTCTGCCTCCCAATAAATGAGTTTGGGTATCCGTAGTATACACGGTTAATCTGTTGTCATAAACATATTTGATAAATTTGCATCCATTATCGTTGTTAGTAATGTCTCCCAGCGTAATATGTCTAGCATTAAAATCTCCCATGTATATTGTCCCATGATTGTCTAGATCTGGGAGCAATGTTACATTGAGTTCTGGCTTCTGGCATATACGTTGAGGAATGAAAAGTGGCCTGCTGTAGTTTGTACATGAAAGTGATGGAACTGTGTGTGTACATTGTGTGACGTGCTCACAAGAATGTGCGGTAAATCACTTCTGATGTATGTTAATAGGCCTGTGGCGTTACTGTTATTATAGGATGCATACCCTCTGATCTTTGGTGGGTTTTGTTTATCATATTGGACGTGTAGGGTTCCTGTAAAGCAATTATATCTATGTTGTTACTGGTAACATGTGCAATTAGATCATTCAGTCTTTTGTTGATGCTACGAATGTTCCAACTTAGAAACTTAATGGTCCTTGTGTCAACAGCAGCCATCGTCTTGGTGTTGTTCCTCCCTGGGACTGGTGGTCCCATGTTGTCCTGTCCCACTGCCACAATGTGTCCATAAGTGACTCTACGACGTAAAGAGCCGCACCAACCTGGCGTTTGGTGTCGTCAGGAACATCTGGTGACGTCATCAGTTTCTTGATCACTGAGCTACTCGGGATGGTCCGCGAGTGAATGTTCTCTGTAAGTCGTATGGCATAATTACTGTCACTCAGAATATTATCATTTTCATTCTCGTACTTGGCTTGAGCGCGTTCGTTAAGGTCATGAATCATTTTAAAATATGCTGATGCAGGTCGACTTCCTCTCCAGTTAATGTTTCTGTGTCACTAACACTGCTGTCATCCTTGAGTTGACTGACGGCGTCGCTGCCACCGCCTCCGTTGTCGGTCTCATCTCTGCTGTCTCTGCTGTCGCCGCTGCCGCCGCCGACGCCGCCGCTGCTGCTGCCGCCGCCGCCGCCGCTGCTGCTGCCGGCGCTGCTGCCGCCGCTGCTGCTGCCGCTGCCGCCGCCGCCGCCGTCACCACCACCACAGGAACCTTTACCAGCGCGGGCCACGGCTGTGACACAGCAGTGTGGAGGCTGCTGTATCTCTTGTGGAGGAGCTTGACATAGCCTCTGTATATTTCAGTCAGTTCTGCTACCTGTGCTTGCAAGGTTGCCAACTGTCCTTTAACTGTTGCCTCAGGCTGTTGTGTGTTGTCAGGGGCGTTGCTGGTACTGTCACCACTATGGGGTGGGTCAACAGTACTAGAGCCAGCATCAGTAGGCACTTGTTGAGTCTCGGGCACTTGCCTCCTTGTGCCAAGGGAGGCTGGCCGGTTGGTACAGTCTGAGTGCCAGATGGTGACTCCTTCCGTACCACATCTGAAACACTTCAGCGATGGTTTAGACGGAGCCACAGTTTCAGGTTGTTGCCCTGCTTCTGTTGCAGTGTTCTGTTGCTCCTGTTCCTGCTTTCTTTGGTCTCTGGTCTTCTTATACTGACAGTCCTTCAGTGGATGAGGACCGGAACAGAGAGCACACTTGGGTGTGGGGCACCGGCAGTGCTTAGCTATGTGGCCACTGCCACAGCACTCGTAACACTCCACAGGGTTCGGCTCCCATACCCTGAACGTGCTGGGGCGCGCATACAACCCACCAAACCAATACTGGTCAGGTGGCGGATCAGGCTTTTTCCAGACTATGACTATTTGATCAGTAGGCTTACCATTCTTGGTCAATCTTCGTGCTTTGTGTACCCCGTCTAATTCATAGGCCCACTCTAGTGGATACCCGTGACTGTACCTGTAGACTAGGTATTCATCCATCTTCTTGTTCCGTGTTGGATTATCTAGAGGGGAGAGCTTTACATCACCTATTTTCCCTTGTAGAAGAGCCTCCACAACCTGCTGCTTCTCTCTTGAAACATACACATATGGGGAGTTGACATGTGGACGTACCACGCCTGCAGTGCCAGGCGGGTACACCTTGCTCAGTTTCTTACTCCACACAATCCTGTCAGCCACACTCGTGCCTTTAGGGAAGGTCAGACGTGTGTACTGGCTCCTTGGTGCTATGGGACGCCTTCCACCCTGTTGTTCACCAGGCTTCTGTTTCCCTTGTTTCCTTCTCTGGCTCTTATTTACCACCTCCACAAACCCATCATCACTGGGTGGTGGGGTGACAGTGTCACTGGTCACGGTAGGGGAGAGCCCTGAGGGTCCAGCAGCTACCTCCTCCATACCTGCTTCTTCAGGCGGCGGTAATTGTTGCTCTAACCTCTTCCGATACCTGGTGTACATTGATAGTCATATGATGATGATTAACACGACAAATGGCAGAGCAGGCAGCATGCCTTACCAATCATCAGCGCCAACAGTCATAAACCTGCTCTGAGGGTAGAGCACTCTCAGTGGGTTTGAGAGTGCTCAGACGACTTGGATAAACACTTGGTTGGTTGGGACTCGCAGAGGGTAGCCCTCAGTGACTTATTCTCCTATGTGGACAGAATGTCCCCTAAGACAGCCTAGCCCTGCTACAAGGGTAAACAGATGCCCAAGTCAAGTGGCCCCCAGATTTTACAGGTAACCGCATGGGCCACTGGACCGTTCCACTTGACCTGTTGAAATGGCGAAGTGAGAAGAATAAGAGAAAGTGGGGAAGATAAGTCTTATAACTAGGAATGTACAGTTGCTGTACAAAGCTGGCATCATTGAAGTGTTGGCGGCTGTCAACCTCCCGCCAGGGAAGGAATAGGGCTGACCGTTCGGTCAGTGTTCTAACCGCAAGGGTCGGAGGCCCGTGGGGGTCAGGTTACGGTCCCACCACTCTCCTTGCCTGAAGCAGTGTTGCCTGAAGCTGTTGATGCCCTGTGGTTCTTGTTAGAGAGTCTTACAGTGAGTCCCAGGTACACTGTACAGGTGATGCTGTGTTATTAACACCAGCAATGCATCAAACACTAATGTTTGGTAGGCTTCCCCCTAAGGGAGCGGTGGGGGCAGGCTGGCCTGCCTCCAAGCCTCAGGCGCCACTCACTAGTTCACTCTAGGGTTCCTCTGATACTAGTGACTTATGCAATAGTGTCGGAACACTCAGCAGCACAGTAGTATTGTGACGATACCGCCCCGGCGATCACAGCACAAGGCTGGGGACGAGGGACTTGACCCTAGAGGGGAGAGAAGGCGCGCACGTCCTCTCACCCCAAGGCCTGGCCAGCGAGAGCGGACATGAAGTGAGGGACGTAGGATAGGATGGATGGAAAGAATGGTGTCAAACCACATCGACGGTCGGGGATTTAACGCCAACCTGCAAGAAGCGAGACAGTCACTCAACCGTCCAGTTCAAGTGGCTGGTCATCAGGATTCCAGTGTACAGCCAAACTTCTATTGGAGATAAATAAGTATATTATCTATATCTTTTAGTAACAATGTTTGTCTGTTTGTCTAAGATTGAAGGCCACACGCTTGGGGCTAGACACAACCTACTTTGCACATGGACTCTGCCCCAGGCCCTGATTTCTGAAATTTCAAATTCATCAAGAATTGTAAAAAAACGCTATCACTGGCCAGTAGCATTATTTGAAGACAGAGCTTACAGTTGTTTACCCACAACATATTTAAAGCAGCAGAGATAGCACAACTTCATAAAGGAGGAAATAAATCAGAAGCAAACAATTACAGACTGATGGAACTAGCATCACACATTATACAAATCTCTGGAAGAATGCTAAAATCACAAATGGGAAAGATTACAAAATACATGATATCAGAAGATCACAGAATCTGCATAGCCCTGGACATCAAGGGCTTAGAATATGATACCCTTGCCTCTCATTGTTGATAGACCACTATGACATTGCTTTTGGTGCCAGCAAAGATAAGCAAAAACGCTGTTGAATATTCGCACATTTCTTGAAAGCTTTCGAATGTGGCCATAGTGTTATTATGCGCAAAATGCTCGCAAAAGATATAACTGGCAAAGAAGGAAGATGGATCATTAATTTCCAAATAAATACAGCCCAGTGTGTAATAATCAACAAAGGGAAATCCGCATCATCCACCATGAAAAGATCAGATCCCTGGAGTCCTCGAGGGCTCTGTGTTTGCTCCGGTACTTTTTCTCATTCACGTACGAACATAGAGAACACAAACTACAGTCCTATCATTCTTTGCAGATGACAAGGATTTTTATAAAAGTATACAAATAGAGAGGAAACAGCAAACCTCCAAACTCATGTAAATCAAATCTTTCAATGGCTCACAGAAAAAAATATGATGTTTAAGGAAATTGGGTTCCAGCTCTATGAAAACATGAAAAAAAACGAAACCACACAAAACTAAGGAAAATCGCACTCTAGAACAAAAAAAAATAAAAGATCTGGGACTAACCATATGGTTATATATATTTATCCAGCAGATATATTAAGAAATTTTCACTGTTGATAATTCATTCATATAAAATTGTATTTTTCGACACAAAGCCCCAATCTATTCACTATCATTTCCAAAGAACAAATCCACATTTTTTAAATTTCATGTAACTTCTCTTGTATACGGATTACTCTCTCTAGTCCACTTCAAGCAAATGGAGAACTTTTCACTGCATTGATAATTTCAAACGATTTCGTATTTAAATCTGGCGGTGAATATCTATAGAGTTTTCGCTAAATTGTACGATTTTTTTCCATATCATAATTCTAATTGATTACCACTTTATAGGCTATAACTGAAATTCACCTAATTTTGTAGTGTAATCTAGCACATCAAAGCATTAATATTTTGCTGATTAACACTCAAGATATCTGCAATCACCGTTCATTTAGTACAATTCAATTCACCTTTCTCACAGTTCAATAGCTCGCAGTGACATCAGCTCTCCAACTCCTGGTACCAGGCATACAGTTCTCACACGGACACACATCATGCTATAGTTAAAGCGTATTTTAGTGTCTTGCGTTTTTTCTGGTGCAATAAGTATATAATACGATTAGTAATAAAATAGCCCATAGTACCCACAGGCCGCGTCACAAATAACCCAAAGCATCATGGGCAGGTATACAAATAGGAAGGCCACAAGGGCAGGAACATGAATAGTAAGGATACATTGGCAGGTAAACAAATAACGGGACCTCGTGGGCAGGTATATAAATAGTAGCGACAAGAGTGCAAAATTGCATGTTCAGAAAGCCATTATCCACGCCAGAGCGCATGCGGACTATTCATATGAACTGGTTGGGCACCAGATTCGTGTCTTCAGAATTCCTGATGGACTCAGTAGGGTCCCAGGTTGAATAGGTTTTTAGCACGTCTTGGCATAGGGGTATTGCGCACGGCTGGTGTTTACTTGGTCGGTGGGTAAATCCCGCTTTGCTCCAAATAATTGTCGCATTATTATTGTTATTATTATTATCATTATTCTGTTATTACTATTAATATTACGAAATTTATTTATAATAATTGTTTATGTAGGAGAGATGGAGAGATGGAGAGAGAGAGAGAGAGAGAGAGAGAGAGAGAGAGAGAGAGAGAGAGAGAGAGAGAGAAAGAGAGACAGAGAGACAGAGAGAGACAGATCCTTAAGATCCTTATCCTTTTTTCAAAGCACACTCATGAAATAAATGAGTCTCTAGGAGCAAGCCTTTGTTTGCAGTATCACTAGGTATGTCATTTTAAAGCCCTTATGAACCCTAGTCTTCGCTTAAAACATAGAGAAGCAGGGAGACAAAGAAAATATTACAAATGCTAGCATATATCATAACTTACCATTTCCTCTCTTTCATATGTGCACATAGAGGACTGACCTTCCGTGGAGGCCGCAGTAGACGCCGCTGGAGAGGCAGTCTGTGGCAGGACACCCGGGGTAACTGCCCTGGCCGAGGACGCCGCCGCCCAGGTCCACCAGCTGCTGGAACAACATACACCAGTTTGTAGGCGAGAGTTCTCCACCCACACGGCCAGGCTCCAGCCCTGGAGCCTGGCCAGCCCAACCTCCCTCCTTCCTAGCACCCATTTGATATAATATATCTCTAAAAGAGAATGTGTGTCTGATGGTCCATACCAGATGTCTGGTGCTAACCTCGGCCAACTTTTCTGAATAATCATTGGTGGTAGGTGCAAGATTATCATAGGTTGGTATGGGTTGGCCCCAGTGCCCCCCTTTAATAAGATCGGTTCCCCCCTGCAACTCCCAGCGACTCGTATGAAGTCAAATAGGGGTTTTGGGTTTCTACAGAGTTCTCCAACATAACCATAACGTTGTGACAAGGTTGTACTTAAGTAATCAAAACAATGTGTTTACATTGTATGTTGGGTGAATTTATTCCATGTTCTGAAAGAAGCAGGAAAGGAGGAAAAGGAAAATGGAGAAATGAGAAGAGAAAGAGAGAGGGAACAGGTAGGAGAGAGGTGACAGGGATAAGAGTGGTAAGGAAAATGAGAGCAAAGAGGGAGGGGGAAGGGGGAAGAAAAGGTAAATGGGAGGTGAGGGAGGCTGTGAGGAAGAGAGAGGCGGGAGGCGTTAGGGGGGGGGGGGGTGTGTGGGAAATTTTTACCCACCATATCTAATAATCATCTAAGAAATGTATTATTTCTATATCATATCAATATCATATCAAATCATATCTATATCATATCTATATCAAATCTATATCATATCAGAATCATATCAGAATCACAATAGATTCACAATATAGCTTGATCCTAGATGATGCCACTATGATCACGTACGCCATAGGGCCCTATAGATGCCTACGTGACTTTGTGCATGATCTCTCAAGGATCCAGAAGCTTCTAGAAGGATTTGTTAATTAAAAATTTATTGGAACACTGACGTAGTATCCGGTAGAGATAAAATCGAATCCTTATTAAGAGTCAGTGGTATTATCAAGTACTACTTATAATCTTTAAATCCTATATCATATTTTATTATAATCACATCTTATCTCAATCATAAGTCTAGACTGTAAAAATAATCAATCAATATTCATTGAAGCAACCTCTCAAGGGAGAGTGGGAGGGGCATCTTGGGAACAAGAAGCGCCCACCACAGCCCGGGGGCAGAACGCGTATGTTTACACAACAGTGTACACGTGACGGTCCCTTAGCGAACATTTTCAGCTCAAGGACACCTTATCTAATATCATTATCACCAGTGAACACTCTCTAGAACTGGGGGAGTACCTGGACAATATATCAACAAGGAAAATCCTAGAACATTTATGTAAAATAAGAGTGAAGTGGAGCATTTAGTGACGCGGTCTCCACCTTCATCCCTAATCTCATCCCTAATCTTCATTGTTATCTTCTGCAACGCAGTCCAATATCCGTAGCAACGCTACTCGTACGTCAAAACAGCAACGCTACTCATACATCAAAACAGCAACGCTGTAATCTAAAATATCGTGCCTAAACTCGCCAAGAGAGTTCTTCAGTCTGGCACACTTTGTCAGACAGGCACCCGGCTTCAGCTAAGTTTATTGAATGTTATTACTGTAGCGTATTAGTTGGCCAATTAAAGCTAGTATAACATTAATATTCTATAAGACTGATAGTCGGTAAAAAGGCGAGGCAACGCCTCATATTTCTGTGAGTTTATTATTAATATTGTGGTACAGCAGAATCTTATCCAAGCTCTGAACCTCATGAGTGTCCAGACTGTCAGAAAAGATTGTCACAATAAGTAAACAACCTCATGAGTGTCCAGAGTGTAGGAAGAGATTCAACAAGCTGACTGTATTTAATCATATACATTGATCATATACATTGCATATACTTGAATATATAAATTAAGTTAACAATTGCTTGCTTAGTTATTTTTAAGTAATCATATAAGTTCATTTAATTGAATATAATTTTAGTACTCAGTAACAGTACTTAGACCATATTTAGGTCATTTATCATACTTTACAATTTACAATTTAAGTTGTTTAAGTATAAGTGTATTGGCTGTTAATTGCTAAGGTGCTAGGCTAGACTGTGTATGTTTAAATCTCTGATTTAAACAGAGCCAGTGTTCAGTTATATAACTGAATTTATATAATCTTATCCTTGTATAAAATACAAGCTGATGTGAGATACCTGTTGGCAGGTGGACGTGGAACTGCAATCAACCTATCAACTAATTCACTCACCCCACCTGCCCCTTACAGCCCATTATCTGTCATTAGGAAAAGAGGAGCTAGGATTTACGACCCTAGCTAGAGATTTTAGTTGAATTAATTTGCATACAGTAATTTTTTAATTTAGTTCAGTACAAGTCTCTGGTAGTCTCCTCTTATATCAATCACAGCAGGTTTTTCCCACATTTTTGGTCCTTCGAACCTAGATAGTCTAGAAACTAGATAATTATTGGTCCTTTAAACCTAGATAGTCTATAAACTAGACTATATTATTCCAGCAAATACATAAGAAACTTCTTGATTTTGCATTGGAATAATTTTTACATATTCTAGCCTAACCTAGCTATCAGCCAATATTTATCATAGCTATATATCTAAGTAAACAAATTGTTTGCAGTGGCTTAAGCCACCATATCCATTAACTAGTAAGCAGTCATAATATTAATTGTGCTGTGTTAAGAAACCACAGTACTTAATCTATCAGTGTCAAAGACAACTGCATATTAATCATATATACTATTATTACCTCACTTGTGGTAACATTACATACATATTTAAGTGTATTATCTAACATTATCTCTAATCAACTGATTTTCAGTGCTGCTCATTACATAATATTCTTTAAAAAAGAATTTTATCACTGTATGAGCATTCATTATTATCCATAATCAACTATATCAAACCCTATTACAGGTAAAACCAGTAGGCATTCTACTGTATTTTATCAAGCAACTATTAGGGTAACAGATCTTGTAATAACTTTGCAAAAATAGTGACATTTACTATTTTTAAAAATTATTACAGGATTTACCAACTTGGTGCATTCGGGTCACAAATCAAATTATCACAGTACTTTTGATAATTGAACACCTGCTACAACCAGATTCCAGGGAGGAAATGAAGGACGATCTTTGGAATCATTACCTAAGTAGACAGGAAAGCTCATTTATCAAAACTCATTAACATCACACATATTTATCAGAAAAAAGAAAATATCTCGGAATCTCCGAAACTCGGAAAAGGTCAAAATGACTAACAGTATTCCACCAGCTGAAACTGAAAAAGAAAAGGACACAAAGTGTCTAAAAAATCACTTGAATCTACAGCCTACAGACCATTTAAATCAGGTGATAGACAAATGTCATCATCACTTGGCTACAATAGTCTACCATTGGGGATTAAGACCAATCTTAATCTCAATCACAATCTGAATGGCTAAACAGCCCCTCATCACTAATCCACAATCTGAATGGCTAAACAGCCCCTCATCACTAATCTACAATCTGAAAGGCTAACAGCCCATTGACAATGTCAATACAAATATTATCATCCATCTAAGATAACTATCTTAATCCAAGAATATAGTCTTGATCACCTAATCTCATGCTTTCACTGGAGTGAAAGCAGCCTCAGAAAATCTGAAGGCAATCAAGCATCTCAAAGAGACTTACTTAATAGAAAAGGCAAAGCCGAGAAAAGAAAAAGCAAAATGCTTCATCACATCATGAATAATGTAGATACACATTATTACAGATACAATTCATCCTTTAAGGAAATCCTTGGAGGAGTACAAGTGTTACATGCTTGTATGACCTACTTGCATGTAATTACTTACTACAGGTGTTACATACTTGTAACAACATCTTATCACAAAGCCAAATCTTTGATGGACTTCGAGCTTACGTACAAAGATTACGAAGCCGAGGAAAACTTAGATCTCAAGAAAAAATCACTAAAAGTGAATCCACGGACAAAAACAAAAATGTCCAAAATGGCAGTCCAAAATCAGGCAACAAAACTCCTCTTCTGCAAAGTGGAAAAAGAGTAATGTTGGCTCTTATGCTATATCCTCCACAGTTAACAGAACTGTAGGAAATCAAGCTCCCAAGACAGATAAGACAAAAGGAGCAGCAAGTGCCCAAGATGCTTATTCTGTCAAGAAGCACATAGCATTTATCAATGCACAGTTTATGTAGGCCGTGCCAGTCGAATCGATCGACTGAAATCTCTGAACAGGTGCATCCGTTGTCTACGGAAGCACGATACAAGTGAGTGTAACACTCAATTGCAGAACTGCCAATATTGTCATAAAAGTGTACATCACACAGCACTCTGTGGTGATATCAACACTCAATCCAGATCACTTGCTTCCAATAATCAATCTTCATCTCAGGCAAAGCCAAAAGATGATACCACAACAGCAGTACAATTCTGTACAGTAATGAGTAATGTCAATGCCTCAGATACAGAAATTGTTACAACTGCCATATTGCCAACGGCACAGCTAAAATGTGTAATGAAGGAATTTGTATTCAAACTAGAGGCTTTTTGATCAGGGTCACAGAAAACCTTCATCAGTAAAAAGATGGCAGAAGATTTACAACTTAAATTTC
>WNGS01167372.1:25462783-25474109 GCA_020271785.1 Procambarus virginalis | reverse complement strand
TTGCCCAAGATAACCATCCAGGTGCCGGCGGGGAAGTGGTTCATATAGCTCAGGCTATCACTTCCTTATGTCCGGTCGTGATGGTCAAGCGGATTAAGGCGCCCTGTAGTTACCAGTTGCGTTGCTCCTGGGAGTATGGGTTCGAGTCACTTCTGGGGTGTGAGTTTTCAGTTGTATCTAGTCCTGGGGACCATTCAGGCTTGTTTGCATTTGTGTTCCTCACGTGTTGCCCCAAAAAATGAGGTGATTTGATAAAATGCTATGCCCAAGATAACCATCCAGTGCCGGCGGGGAAGTGGTTCATATAGCTCAGGCTATCACTTCCTTATGTCCGGTCGTGATGGTCAAGCGGATTAAGGCGCCCTGTACATACCAGTTGCGTTGCTCCTGGGAGTATGGGTTCGAGTCACTTCTGGGGTGTGAGTTTTCAGTTGTATCTAGTCCTGGGGACCATTCAGGCTTGTTGCATTTGTGTTCCTCACGTGTTGCCCCAAAAAATGAGGTGATTTGATAAAATGCTATGCCCAAGATAACCATCCAGGTGCCGGCGGGGAAGTGGTTCATATAGCTCAGGCTATCACTTCCTTATGTCCGGTCGTGATGGTCAAGCGGATTAAGGCGCCCTGTACATACCAGTTGCGTTGCTCCTGGGAGTATGGGTTCGAGTCACTTCTGGGGTGTGAGTTTTCAGTTGTATCTAGTCCTGGGGACCATTCAGGCTTGTTTGCATTTGTGTTCCTCACGTGTTGCCCAAAAAATGAGGTGATTTGATAAAATGCTATGCCCAAGATAACCATCCAGGTGCCGGCGGGGAAGTGGTTCATATAGCTCAGGCTATCACTTCCTTATGTCCGGTCGTGATGGTCAAGCGGTTTAAGGCGCCCTGTACATACCAGTTGCGTTGCTCCTGGGAGTATGGGTTCGAGTCACTTCTGGGGTGTGAGTTTTCAGTTGTATCTAGTCCTGGGGACCATTCAGGCTTGTTTGCATTTGTGTTCCTCACGTGTTGCCCCAAAAAATGAGGTGATTTGATAAAATGCTATGCCCAAGATAACCATCCAGGTGCCGGCGGGGAAGTGGTTCATATAGCTCAGGCTATCACTTCCTTATGTCCGGTCGTGATGGTCAAGTGGATTAAGGCGCCCTGTACATACCAGTTGCGTTGCTCCTGGGAGTATGGGTTCGAGTCACTTCTGGGGTGTGAGTTTTCAGTTGTATCTAGTCCTGGGGACCATTCAGGCTTGTTTGCATTTGTGTTCCTCACGTGTTGCCCCAAAAAATGAGGTGATTTGATAAAATGCTATGCCCAAGATAACCATCCAGGTGCCGGCGGGGAAGTGGTTCATATAGCTCAGGCTATCACTTCCTTATGTCCGGTCGTGATGGTCAAGTGGTTTAAGGCGCCCTGTACATACCAGTTGCGTTGCTCCTGGGAGTATGGGTTCGAGTCACTTCTGGGGTGTGAGTTTTCAGTTGTATCTAGTCCTGGGGACCATTCAGGCTTGTTTGCATTTGTGTTCCTCACGTGTTGCCCCAAAAATGAGGTGATTTGATAAAATGCTATGCCCAAGATAACCATCCAGGTGCCGGCGGGGAAGTGGTTCATATAGCTCAGGCTATCACTTCCTTATGTCCGGTCGTGATGGTCAAGCGGTTTAAGGCGCCCTGTACATACCAGTTGCGTTGCTCCTGGGAGTATGGGTTCGAGTCACTTCTGGGGTGTGAGTTTTCAGTTGTATCTAGTCCTGGGGACCATTCAGGCTTGTTTGCATTTGTGTTCCTCACGTGTTGCCCCAAAAAATGAGGTGATTTGATAAAATGCTATGCCCAAGATAACCATCCAGGTGCCGGCGGGGAAGTGGTTCATATAGCTCAGGCTATCACTTCCTTATGTCCGGTCGTGATGGTCAAGCGGATTAAGGCGCCCTGTAGTTACCAGTTGCGTTGCTCCTGGGAGTATGGGTTCGAGTCACTTCTGGGGTGTGAGTTTTCAGTTGTATCTAGTCCTGGGGACCATTCAGGCTTGTTTGCATTTGTGTTCCTCACGTGTTGCCCCAAAAAATGAGGTGATTTGATAAAATGCTATGCCCAAGATAACCATCCAGGTGCCGGCGGGGAAGTGGTTCATATAGCTCAGGCTATCACTTCCTTATGTCCGGTCGTGATGGTCAAGCGGATTAAGGCGCCCTGTACATACCAGTTGCGTTGCTCCTGGGAGTATGGGTTCGAGTCACTTCTGGGGTGTGAGTTTTCAGTTGTATCTAGTCCTGGGGACCATTCAGGCTTGTTTGCATTTGTGTTCCTCACGTGTTGCCCCAAAAAATGAGGTGATTTGATAAAATGCTATGCCCAAGATAACCATCCAGGTGCCGGCGGGGAAGTGGTTCATATAGCTCAGGCTATCACTTCCTTATGTCCGGTCGTGATGGTCAAGCGGATTAAGGCGCCCTGTAGTTACCAGTTGCTTTGCTCCTGGGAGTATGGGTTCGAGTCACTTCTGGGGTGTGAGTTTTCAGTTATATATATATATATATATATATATATATATTATGTGTGTATCTGAAAACTCACACCCCAGAAGTTGCAGTTGCATATAGTCCTGGGGACCATTCAGGCTTGTTTGCATATGTATACTCACCTAGTTGTATTTGCTAGGGTTGAGCTCTGGCTCTTTGGTCCCGCCTCTCAACCGTCAATCAACAGGTGTCTAGTTTCCTGAGCCTATTGGGCTCTATCATATCTACACTTGAAACTGTGTATGGAGTCAGCCTCCACCACATCGCTTCCTAATGCATTCCATTTGTCAACCACTCTGACACTAAAAAAGTTCTTTCTAATATCTCTGTGGCTCATTTGGGCACTCAGTTTCCACCTGTGTCCCCTAGTGCGTGTGCCCCTTGTGTTAAACAGCCTGTCTTTATCAACCCTGTCGATTCCCCTGAGAATCTTGAATCTGGCGATCATGTCCCCCGTAACTCTTCTGTCTTCCAGCGAAGTGAGGTTTAATTCCCGTAGTCTCTCCTCGTAACTCATACCTCTCAGCTCGGGTACTAGTCTGGTGGCAAACCTTTGAACCTTTTCCAGTTTAGTCTTATCCTTGACTAGATATGGACACCATGCTGGGGCTACATACTCCGGGATTGGCCTGACATATGTGGTATACAAAGTTCTGAATGATTCTTTACACAAGTTTCTGAATGCCGTGCGTATGTTGGCCAGCCTGGCTTATGCCGCTGATGTTATCCTCTTGATATGTGCTGCGGGAGACAGGTCTGGCGTGGTATCAACCCCCAAGTCTTTTTCTTTCTCTGACTCCTGAAGAATTTCCTCTCCCAGATGGTACCTTGTATCTGGCCTCCTGCTCCCTACATCTATCTTCATTACATTACATTTGGTTGGGTTAAACTCTAACAACCATTTGTTCGACCATTCCTTCAGCTTGTCTAGGTCTTCTTGAAGCCTGAAACAGTCCTCTTCTTTTTAAATCCTTCTCATAATTTTGGCATCGTCCGCAAACATTGAGAGAAATGACTCGATACCCTCCGGAAGATCATTTACATATATCAGAAACAAGATAGGACCGAGTACAGAGCCCTGTGGGACTCCACTGGTGACTTCACGTCAAACGGAGGTCTCACCCCTCACCGTAACTCTCTGCTTCCTATTGCTTAGGTACTCCCTTATCCACTGGAGCACCTTACCAGCTACACCTGCCTGTCTCTCCAGCTTATGTACCAGCCTCTTATGCGGTACTGTGTCAAAGGCTTTCCGACAATCCAAGAAAATGCAATCTGCCCAGATTAATATGCGAATTATATATACGAGATATTAAGATAAGAGAGAGAATTACGTCGGTAAAGAGACCCTCATTCATATACAGGCTCAAATGCATAACTATTTTCTCTTCATTTTCAGGGAAGATTAATGTCGAAGCCAAACCGCTCAAAACCTCTTGTGTTATATCAACGTGTGATTTTTGGGTATCACATGCCTTGAAATTTTTCTTTTGATTTTTGGCTTTTCAATTATCTTATGAAAATGAAGTTCGGTTTGCAATATCTGGATTTTTATTATGCTCGAACACCCTTTGTGAGTGTTCGAGCGAGAGAGAGAAAGAACTCAGTCACACTATAGATGAACAAATCCTCATATATACAGACTTACACCCAACAGCTTTGTAAATTAAAATCTAACGGATAGAACTCCCAAAAAAACTGTTTAATATATTCATACTATATAAAATGTTTCTGATAACAATTTTTTTTATAATTTGATATATTTTGATAGGTTACTTTATAATCAAAACTTGCTTTTCGATTTAATTTCGGTCGTTATTAATTCATCTTACTTCAAAAAATTTAAAACATTCCTTTTTATGTGTTATTTGCTCATCTCGGCTTTCATTTTCCATTTACGTCCCTTCGTTCTCTTCTGTTCATGGTAATTGGTGCTGTCTCAAATGTGGTGATTATGTTTACTCTCTGATTTGTCTAGTTGGTGATGTTCAGTTCTTTAGTCTATCCTTTTTGTATATCCTTTTCATTTCTGGAAGATTTCTAGTGGAGTAACAAACTTTATCCTTTGTGTGGTGTTGCTGTATGAGATCTGTATATTGTCGCTGCTTTGTGTGTTTAATTACCTAAGTGTAGTTACAGGATGAGAGCTACCCTCGTGGTGTCCCGTCTTCAAAGTACTGTCATATAACGCTTGAAACAATTGAAGGTTTTGACCTCTACAACTTTCGCATTTAACTTGTTCCAACTGTCTACATCTCTGTTTGCAAAATATAACTTTCTATATTTTGGCACCTTTGTTTCCTTAGCTTGAATCTCTCACTTCTGTTCTTGAAATTCCTGGTTTCAGGAATTCTGTCAATTTGGTATGTGTGTGTGGAGTGTGTGTGAATGAAAGTTCAATTGAATTCATATATTTATCACTAGATTGAGTATCGGCCGATGGCAGTCTCCCTCTACGCCAATTTTTCAGCCTCTTCTATCTTTCCCTTTCTTCCCCCTTCCCCCTATTCTCCCTCTCTACTCTCCTTTATCCGTTCCCTTCTAATTTTTTCCTCGTCTATCATCTCACCCCCCTTAACGCCTCCCGCCTCTCTTCCCCACAGCCTCCCTCATCTCCCATTTACCCTTTCTTCCCCCTTTCCCCCTCCCTCTTTGCTCTCATTTTCCATACCCTTCTTATCCCTGTCACCTCTCTCCTCCCTGTTCCCTCTCGCTTTCTCTTCTCCTTTCTCCATTTTCCTTTCCCCCCTTTCCTGCTTCTTTCAGAACATGGAATAAATTCACCCATCACACAATGTAAACATATCGTTTTGTTTACTTTAATACAACCTTGTCACAACGTTGTGGTTATGTTGGAGAACTCTGTAGAAACCCAAAACCCCTGTTTGACTTCATACGAGTCTCTGAGAGTCGCAGGGGTGGAACCGATCTTATTAAAGGAGTGCATTGGGGCCAACCCCTACCAGCCTATGATAATCTTGCACCTACCACCAATGAGTATTCAGAAAAATTGGCCGAGGTTAGGACCAGACATCTGGTCTGGACCATCAGACACACATTCTCTTTTAGAGATATATTATATCAAATGGTTCCAAGGAAGGAGGGGGGTTGGACTGACCAGGCTCCAGGGCTGGAGCCTGGCCTGGTGGGTGGAGAACTCTCGCCTACAAACTGGTGTGTGTTGTTCCAGCAGCTGGTGGACCTGGGCGGGGGCGTCCTCGGCCATGGCAGTTACCCCGGGTGCCCTGTCGCAGACTGCCTCTCCAGCGGCGTCTACTGCGGCCTCCACGGCAGGTCAGTCCTTAATGTGAACATATGAAAGAGAGAGAGGGAGGAAATGGTAAGTTATGATATATGCTAGCATTTGTAATATTTTCTTTGTCTCCCTGCTTCTCAATGTTTTAAACGAAGACTAGGGTTCATAAGGGCTTTAAAATGACATACCTAGTGAAACTCCAAACAAAGGCTTGCTTCTAGAGACTCATTTATTCCATGAGTGTGCTTTGAACAAGGATAAGGACCTCCCCCCCTCCCCCCTCTCTCTCTCTCTCTCTCTTTCTCTCTCTCTCTCCCTCTCTCTCTCTCCTACATAAACAATTATCTATATAAATATAAATGGAAATGTTCGTTTGTTCAAAATCGTTACTCTCCAAAAGTTCTTTACCGATTGCTTTGAAATTTTCACACAAAGTTCCATTCGCATCCGAGCAGGTTTATATATACGAACTATATAGATGTCACGTGTGTGACGGTAAAATAACATGCTTTTTCAGAAAAACTTTGTTTTTCATGTAAGAGAAATTCGCTGTAATCTCCGAAAGTTCTTCTCCAATTGCTTTGAAATTTTGACACAACATTGCATTCAAATAGATGCGTCTTTTTATATCCCTACTATATAGATACCATCCCTGTGAAAGGTAAAAACATGCGTTTCTGAAAAACAGCGTCATCTGTTGCACATAATGGCAACATGCTCGCTATACTAAATATGTCACGAATTCCATTTCAATGTTTCCGATTGCATTGATAAATTTTATGTTCAAAGATTTCGATTTATTTTTTTTATTGAATTATTTTGTGCGACGTTGTGTTGGAATTGAGGTGTGTTGTTTACCATACCGTTCATTTCGTAAGAATAAGTACAGATGCCACACCTGCGACAGGTAAAACTATGCTTGTCTTGAAAAACAGCGCCATCTGTTGCATGTAAGATGAACACACTTGCTATACTAGATATGTAACAATTCCATTTCAATGTTTCTGATTGCATTGACAAATTGAATTTTCATAGATTTTGATTTATTTTCATTTTGATTTAATTATTTTGTGTGAATTGCGTTGGAATTGAGCTGTGTTGTTTTCCAGACAGTTCATTTCGTGAGTAATTTTTTTTTCATATTTTCATTTCATTTTTTAATTGTTTTTCTTATATTTCAGCGACGGGAAGATCAGATCACTTGATGTTCCCAATTTTATGATGTGAACATCAGACCATTCGGGAAGGCATCGGACGAGGGAGTGGGGAAAGGTGGGGATGACGAAGGGATGTAAGTGAGAGATGGTGGAGATGACGAGGGGACAAGGGAAGTTTGTCATGGTTGGAACGAGGGGATGGGGGAATAGAGAATGGTGAGGAGGACAACGGGACAGGGGGAGTGGGGCATGGTTGGAACGAAGAAGGGATAGTAGAGTGGGGAATGGTGGGGAGGACGAGAGGACGGTGGAGTGGGGAATGGTTGGGAGGCCGAGGAGACGGGTGAGGGGGGAATGGTGGGGAGGACTGGGGGGACACGGAAGGTTGCTGTGGCTCAGCGAGCCACAGCAACGCGTGGCCGGGTACTGCTAGCTAGAAATAAATTTCGTAATATTAATAGTAATAACAGAATAATGATAATAAAATAACAATAATAATGCGAAAATTATTTGGAGCAAAGCGGGATTTACCCACCGACGTAGTAGACACCAGCCGTGCGCCATACCCCTATGCCAAGACGTGCTAAAAACCTATTCAACCTGGGGCTCTACTGAGTCCATCAGGAATTTTGAAGACACGGATCTGGTGCCCAACCAGTTCATATGAATAGTCCGCATGCACTCTGGCGTGGATAATGGCTTTCTGAACATGCAATTTTGCACCCTTGTCGCTACTATTTATATACCTGCCCACGAGGTCCCGTTATTTGTTTACCTGCCTATGTGTCCTTCCTATTCATGTTCCTGCCCTTGTGGCCGTCTTGTTTGTATACCTGCCCATGATGCTTTGGGCTATTTGTGACGCAGCCAGTGGCACTATGGGCTATTTATTACTAATCGTGTTATATACTTATTGCACCAGAAAAAAACGCAAGACACTAAGATACGCTTTAACTATAGCATGATGTGTGTCCGTGTGAGAACTGTATGCCTGGTACCAGGAGTTAGAGAGCTGATGTCACTGCGAGCTATTGAACTGTAAGAAAAGTGAACTGAATTGTACTAAATGAACGGTGATTGCAGATATCTTGAGTGTTAATCAGCAAAATATTAATGCTTTGATGTGCTAGATTACACTACAAAATTAGGTGGATTTCAGTTATAGCCTATAAAGTGGTAATCAATTAGAATTATGATATGGAAAAAATCGGATAATTTAGCGAAAACTCTATAGATATTCACCGCTACATTTAACTACGAAATCCTTTGAAATTATCAATGGGGTGAAATATACTCCATTTGCTTGGAGTTGACTGGAAAAAGTAATCCGTATACAAGAGAAGTTACATGAAATTTAAAAAATGTGGATTTGTTCTCTGGAAATGACAGTGAATAGATTGGGTCTTTGTGTCGAAAAATACAATTATATATGAATGAATTATGAACAGTGGAAAGTTCTTAACAATTTATACCTGCTGGATAAATATATGGAAGGCCTATGGACATGGTTAGTCCCAGATCCTTTAAATTATTTTTTGTTATAGAGAGCGATTTTCCTTAGTTTCGTGTGGTTTCGTTTTTTTCGTGTTTTCATAGAGCTCGATCCAAATTTCCTTAAACATCATATTTTTTTCTGTGAGCCATTGAAATATTTGATTTACATGAGTTTGGAGGTTTGCTGTTTCCTCTTTATTTGTATACTCTTATAAAATCCTTGTCATCTGCAAAGAATGAAACGGACTGTAGTTTGTGTCCTCTATGTCTGCTATGAGGATGAGAAAAAGTACTGGAGCAAGCACAGAACCCTCGAGGACTCCAGGGATCTAATCTTTCACGGTGGACGATGCGGATTTCACTTTGTTGATTATTGCACACTGGGCTATATTTGTTTGGAAATTAATGATACATCTTCCAACTTTGCCAGTTATATCTTTTGCGAGCATTTTGCGCATAATAACACCATGGCCACATTTGAAAGCTTTCAAGAAATGTGCGAATATTCAACAGCGTTTTGCTTTTCTTTGTTGGCACCTAAGGCAATGTCATAGTGGTCTATCAACAGTGAGAGGCAAGGCTGCCCTATTCTAAGCCCTTGATGTCCAGGGCTATGCAGATTCTATGATCTTCTGCTATCGTGTATTTTGTAATCTTTCCCATTTGTGATTTTAACATTCTTCCAAAGATTTGTATTATGTGTGATTGTAGTTCCATCAGTCTGTAATTGTTTGCTTCTGATTTATTTCCTCCTTTATGAAGTTGTGCTATCTCTGCTGCTTTAAATATGTTGTGGGTAAACAACTGTAAGCTCCGTCTTCAAATAATGTTACAGGCCAGTGATAGCGTTTTTTTTACAATTCTTGATGAATTTAAAATTCCAGAAATCAGGGCCTAGGGGCAGAGTCCATGTGCAAAGCAGGTTGTGGCTAGCCCCAAGTGTGTGGCCTTCAACCTTGGACAAACAGACAAACATTCTTACTAAAATATATAGATAATATACTTATTTATCTCCAATAGAAGTTTGGCTGTACACTGGAATCCTGATGACTAGTCACTTGAACTGGACGGTTGAGCGACGGTTTCGCTTCTTGCAGGTCGGCGTTAAATCCCCGACCGTTCAAGTGGTTGGACACCATTCCTTCCATCCGTCCTATCCTACATCCCTCCCTTCATATCCCTTCCAAGTGCTAGATAGTCATAATGTCTTAGCCATTTCTTCTGGTAGCGCTTACCTTAAGACTCCTGGGGTCAAAGACTTAAGATTAAACAACGGGTTTTGGTGTATTGGATCCTTGTACCGTGTTCCACTATGGTCACACTATTTATGGAGGAACACTTGTAGACCACGAAATGTTCAGGGTAAGTGCCAGGCTGTATTCTACGTGGAAGGAGTACAACTGGCCAGAATTAGGGGCTGACACTGCGTGGGATGTTTATATGTCGGAGGATATTTGCCATTGTGCGGACAGGTCGAGTGAAGGAAGCACCGACTCAGACAAATGTGACGATGTGACAGTCACTCACTTCTAATATCGTTGTTAAAGAACATCAGCAGCAGCAGCAGCAGCAATTATCTTCAATCACTAGAATTATCTTCAATCACAAAGGAAATAATGCGGTAGTGTTATAATTGTCTGACTCGGTATTTCCTCTGGTATTATTCTTATCACAAATATTATGTCAAATAATTTTAATTATAGCAGAGTATTTTTTTTACCTGCGGAAGCAATTTAATTAGTAGAGAAGCTTTTTAATTAGCCTACATGTTAACTGATATGCGTGTGTATTATAACTGTGTCTGTAAAATTATTCGAGCCAGATATTATGAGTGATTAACATTTTGCATATAATTATTTCGGACGTGCACTTTTCAGTAAAATCAAAAGTACATTTGAAACAACTCGCTGGGGAAATGTTCCCCTCGTTTAGAACTCTCCTCCAGTATTTCAGGGGCGAGGTTAATTTATTATCATTAATGTTTCTCTTGTCTTGTAAAGCCCTCCTCCCTCCCCTTCTACCCTACCGCCCCCTCCCCTCCCCTCCCCATCATCCTCCCTTACCTTATCTCTCACTACCCATCATCCTCCCTTACCTTATCTCTCCCCACCCCTCCCCTCCCTGTACCCTTTCCACTCCTCCTGCTCCCTCTCGTATCCCGACCATCTAACCTCTGACGAACACCGATGATTGTGTTTGCTCTCCGTACCTCCCACTCTCGGGAGGGTAAAAGTACCTAAAATGCCCAAAAGCGAGTCAGACTGATTTCTGACAATCTGAAATGCATTTCTGATTTCCCTAGTGAAAAGTGCTGGAGGGGAAAATTGGGATTTAGGAGTATAAAGTTTTTTCCTTAAATCACGTTCCAGAGCGGCCCAGCTGACAGTCAGGAGGTAAAGGGAAAGAAATAATTGACAAACGCTCTGGTTAAGAAAGGTCAAGAGGCAATGGCTTGGATAGGTTGAGAGACAATGCTAAGAGCTTGGGGTAAAGTGACAAGGGTCAAAAGAGGTCAAGAGACAAAGGTTAGGAAGCGTCAACTAGCAACGGAAAAAGAGGCAAGGGTCAAAGGCAAAGTTTAAATAAAAGTTAAAGAGGCAAGATAAGGGTCAAGAGGCAAGACGAGAACGCTGAAAAACGGCACTGTATTATTTTTTACCTAATCCTCTAGATTCTCTTTTCCCTCTTTACGTTATTCCTATCTCCTGTACCTGCTTGGTTGTCATACCACTCCCACCTCACCCCCTTCTTTGTAACTCTTTCATTTTATATCTTTCTTCCTCTCTCCTCTTTCCTTTTACTACTTAACCGCCTTTTCTGTCCATTACACTTCACTCTCCCTCCCTCCCCCCTCTCTCTCTCTCTTCCTCTCTCTCTCACTCTCTCTATCTCTCTCTCTCTCT
>WNGS01167372.1:25442987-25461783 GCA_020271785.1 Procambarus virginalis | reverse complement strand
CATTTGGGAACGCATTAATATTGCTTGCAGGAGATTTATGAAAACATTACCTGTAATTCCTCGATCGAAACCAGCGGATGAAATAAATGATTGCTTGAAATACTCTACTTTGTGGCGCCAGGTAAAGATGTTAAAATTAACTCGAAATTGCGCGTCCAACTGCAAAGGAGTTGTGCTCTAGCTGCCGTGAGGTGCAGACATGTCCCCTGGCCTCTCCGGTAGTTGCAGTGTTTGCCGCTTTCGTTGGCAGGGGGTGTGGGTGTCTCTACCCTCCCTGCTGTTCTGGCTGGTGTGGATGTGGCGCTTTTGACATGGGCGGCCATCTTCCCCTGTTGGGAGAGTAAACTCTGTGGGTTTGGAGTTTCTGGTCGTGCAGGATACCCTGTCGTGAAGATGGTCATGGTGACATGCTCCGTATCCCGGTCATGGAAATCTACGATGTTGAGCTGGTAACTGCTCACCGTGTGGTTATCAAGTTTGTGGGAGAAGCGGTGTACAGTGATTTTCTCCGGTGGTACGATTGACGTACCTTGCAGCTGCAAAATGGCACCAGATCTGTGTCTATATGTGATCGAAGTGGTGCCATGACTATGTGAGTGTCCATGGGGCCTCCATGGAGTTTCCCGAGACACTCCTCCGGCGTTTCTTCCAGCGATTTGGCACCATCGTCAGTGTGCGGATGCACTCGCTGTCTTCTGGCAAGTATGTGGGTGGGAAGACCAACATTCGTACCCTAGGGATGCGCCTGAGGTCGGACATTCCATCCTCTGTCCGGCTTTTAGGGTACTACGTACAGGTGTACTATGCGCGGCAACCGCGACGTGTTTTCGTGTGGCCTGTTGGCCTGTTGGCCTGTTGGGCCATCAGGCTGCCAGGTGCACTGAGGCTCCAGTTGCTCCCATGAACATGTTTAGGGAAGAGGATTTCCCGCCGCTCCCTCTGGAGGAGGACTCCTGGGGTGAGGAGGTGAGTGTCCCATTAGATGCTGCGGCTCCCCCTGCATCGCCTGTCCTTCCTTGGGTTGTTGAGGACCCTACCCCGGGTGTTGCCGTGCCATCGGATGTTCTTCCTGATCCCGTCGCTGTCCCCGCTGCTCCCGATGACCTTCCGAACCATCTCTGTGCGTCGTCGGCGCTCTCCCATTCCTCGTCCTTTGCTCCTGCGCCTAGCACTGCGCCCTCGCCTTGTGTTCCGTTTGTGATGGGTACTTGGGTGGCGGTGCCGCCTCCTGCTGTGTGCAGTGCGGTTCCATCTGTGGTTGAGGCTGCTGCTGTTCTGTGTCGGGCGGCAGTTCGTCCGGCTGGTAGTGCCCTTGTTTCTGGGTCCGCATCCGGCTCAGACGATATCCGCCCGGAGCCCAAACATTCCCAGCTTTCGTCTTCTGCCTGGGCTGATGTGGGTGACTTCAGTGACTGTGGGTCTTCGGGTGTTGAGGTGGATCAGGATGCATCGATGTCTACGGAGTTAGTGGTGGCAGAGGTCCATGTGCCTGCAGGTGCTGGTGCCCGTGTCTCGGACGTCCCTTCTGTTCTTTCGCCTACAGGGGGCTCTCTGCAGTGGGGAGTGGTGGCTTCCACTCCCAGGGATGGTATGGATGGTGGTCCTGGGCGTGGCCTGGTGGTTACCTTACGGAAGGATGCGTGCCGTCCGGTGCCCGTGGCCGTGGGTGCCCCTGTGGTGGTGCCCTCTGTCAAGCTTGCTCCTGAGAGGGTGCGCATTGGGGACCTGGAGGACGTGTTGCCGGCGTCTGTGATGCCGCCGGGTCACTGGACAATAATTACCGAGTTGATGCTGTTTAATGAACCGGACTGCTTTCTTGCTGGGCGGGTTCCTGTCGTGTGGGGACGCGTGGCGACTACTCGCCTCGTCAATAATACCATCTGGGTCCCTTGTTTGCGGGTGTTTGTTGCTAGGGTTCTGGAGGCTATGGCTTCCCCAGTGGATGAGCTAGACCCTAGCTCATCCACTGGGGATGAGGAAGCTCATCCACTGGGGTTGCTCTGGGAAGCGTTCCATGTGCGGTTCCCGCGGGCCTGGTTCCCGGGCAAGTATGTCCCCTGATTACCTGTTTCTTTGCTTTATGTAGTGCTGTGCCTCTCTGGCTGTATGTTTGCCCAATTGTGTTATGTGCTCGTGCCTCTCCCTTTGTTTGTTGCGAGGCCAGTGGTTAGATGTGAGTGTTCTCGTTTATGTGTTTGTTTTATGATGTTATTGTGCCCTGTTTTTTATTTATGTATACTTTGATTTTCTTGTTTTATTTCATGTTATATTTATGCCTTACTTGTACATCATGATGATTATGTTTGTTTTGTTTCATGTGTTATTATGTTTTGTGCATTGATTGCTTGTTTACATTGTTTTCTCTTTGTGTTATATTCTTGTCTTGTTGTATGCTGTTTTTCTCTCGTTATGCTTATTGTTGTACTGTGCTGTCGGTCCTTCTAGCTGGTGTTTTTTTGGTTTTGCTTTGTTATTGTTTCCTCTGTTGTTTTATTGTATTTATTGTATTTAACTTGCATGCTTGCATTTAAAAGTATAATTGAAAAAAAACTGCAAAACGACTCATCAGCTGAAATTTTCTCACATCAATTTCTGGAAATTGGGAACGGAAACGATCCGGTTGATCTGACCTCAGGACGAATTTAATTGCCTCATAACATCTACAATTTAGTGACGTCAAAAAGAAGAATTGGTTGAAAAAGTATTTCCCAATATTCAAACCAATTATAAGAATCACGATTGGCTGAGTGACCGAGCTGTTCTTGCAGCCAAGAACAAAGACGTCTAAGCACTTAACAATATTATTCAGTCTAACATACAAAGCAAGGCAGTCACATACAAGGCCGTCGACACTGTGGTGGAAGCAGATAAAGCGGTTAATTATCCAACAAAATTTTGTAATTCTCTCGGTCAGCCAGGGATACTACCACCGCACGAAGTGCAATTAAAAATCGGCGTGCCAATTATCATGTTACGAAATATCAACCAGCGAAAGCTTAGGAACGGCACGCGGCTAGCAGTAAACATTTATTCAGCAAATTCGTAGAAGCAACAATCTTGATAGAACCTTTCAAAGGTGAAGATGTCCTCATTCCTCACATTCCTATGATTCCAACGGATTTGTCATTTCAATTTAAGAGAGTGTAATTTCCAATTCGATTGGCGTTTGCAATCTCCATCAACAAAGCTCAGGGGCCATTCTTTAGAATTGTGCGGTTTAAATCTAGACACGGATTGCTTCTCACATGGACAATTATATGTTGCGTGTTCTAAGAGTCGGCAATCAGACAATCACAATATCTTCACAGACAGTGGAACAAGAAAAAATATTATAATTGGCACGCCGATTTTTAAAATATTGACTTAGTTTGTTAGTTTAGGTTAGGTTAAGATAGGTTAGGTTAGGTTAAGATAGGTTAGGTTAGGTTAGGTAGGGTTGGTTAGGTTGTGTCATATATCTACGTTAGTTTATCTCAAATTTAAAAGAATTAACTCATACACAATGAAATGGAAAGCTTTGTCATTTCATAAGAAAAAAATCTGAAAAATATTTAATTTCGGGAAAACTTGGCTTATTAGGCAAATCAGGCTTTGAATAGTAGGCCGAGTACCGAGTTCTGGCTACTAGGTACAACATACATATATATATATATATATATATATATATATATATATATATATATATATATATATATATATATATATATATATATATATATATATATATAGGGGGGTACCACCTCTGGTGCAATTATAGGGACCCACAGCCTCAGAGAAGGGAACACAGAGCATTCAGGGAAAAACTTGCCATTTGACTCTGAATACATGAGGGTGTTCGCTTCTCCTACCACCCCCCTTTTTTATGGTGTACACTTTATTAAGCAAGGTTATACAGTTACATATCTGATTGTATACAAAAAATGAACATGAAGAGGACACAAAAAAGTTTGCTTCCTAGAGGCTGTAGATTTTCTCGAACTCCTCCGACGTCAGGCAGGAACCGAGGATGCAGCGAGCATTCCCCCTCTGGATCGCGACACTGAGGCGCTGAAAGAGAAAACTTGCCGCTCTAGGGTCTCTTGTGGTGTCAATGAGCTTGGAACCAAGATCCTTTAGAAACCTTCTTGCACTCTCTCCCCATGGGCCTAGGATCTCAGACCCTATTGGAACGAAGTTGTACCGATGATCTAATTGCCTATACTTGGCTGACTTGTCTCTTTCTCTGTGTGTCGCCGCGGCTCCTGCTGTGCCGGCAGAGAGGTTGAAGTATGTGGCTGCCAGGGTGGATACGCAAGTATAGTCCCATGCCAACTGCCTTCCACCCTTCCACGGACGCAGTGTGATTCCGTCTGGTCGGCCGGCAAAGCTAACAGAGTCACGGTTCAGAAGGTTGCGGGGCTCTCTCTCCGCTGGACACTGGGCAGAGGCAAGGCTTCTTTTAATGATGTCGTTTACTTCGTCGTGTCTAGTGTGCTAACCACCAGATTTTCCACAGTGCAGGCCATGCAATCCATATTCGTCAGCATCTGCCTCGCCGCAAATACACCTATGAACAGTGTGGATAGGGGCAGCAAGACGGAGAGCGACTGCAATACGGAGCTCCTGCGGATCAAGACGTGTGCCTGTTGCAGACATAGGGACTGCCAAAAGGAAGTCCCCTGCATGGGGAGCCTGCACAGCTGTGAGGCATGCACGATCACTGGTGGTTGTTGCTGCCTCCAGCAAAGCTGTGGCTTTTTCGTCTGCAATGGGGCTGTCCCAACTGCATTGTTTCTTAGCTTTTGGCATGGCTGGTCTGAGTGCTGGGTCTGCCATGGCACCCCATTTCGTGTCGCATTCCGTGTAGTAGGGGTCCTGTATCCCTGCTACATCACTGAGGGTGTCAGGTAGAATTTCCTTAACCAGGTCATCTGATGCTGAGGAGGAAGACAGGAAGGCTGGGACAGCAATTTGGGTGGCGGTGCGGACACCCAAGCCACCGAGCCTAACAGGAAGAGTGGCTTGTTTCCACTGGCACTCGTTGAGGGAGAGATTAACAACTTTTTCCAGCATGGTCTTCAGTAAGAGGTCATACTCTTCAAGCTTTCGGTTGTCGTAAGATGGGGCGCACCTTAGAAAGTAGGTTAGCCTCGGAATGGATAGGCATTTGGTGAGGAGATAAAAAGCATCATGGGCATCGATGTCACCTATTCTGTCTTCCATCCTCCTAAGGTCTGCGATTTTCTTATATGCGAATGAAAACTCACACCCCAGAAGTGACTCGAACCCTCGGCTCGATAGTTCGGCTATCACCTCATTTTGTCTGGTCGTGATGGTCAAGCGGTTTAAGGCGTCTTGTACATACCAGTTGCGTTGCTCCTGGGAGTATGGGTTCGAGTCACTTCTGGGGCGTGAGTTTTCATTCGCATATAGTCCTGGGGACCATTCAGGCTTGTTCGCATTTGTGTTCCTCACGTGTGCCCCAAAGAATGAGGTGATTTGGTAAAATGCTATGCCCAAGATAACCATCCGAGTGCCGGCGGTGAGGTGGTTCAAATAGCTTCGGCTATCACCTCATTTTGTCCGGTCGTGATGGTCAAGTGGTTTAAGGCGTCTTGTACATACCAGTTGCGTTGCTCCTGGGAGTATGGGTTCGAGTCACTTCTGGGGTGTGAGTTTTCATTCGCATATAGTCCTGGGGACCATTCAGGCTTGTTCGCATTTGTGTTCCTCACGTGTGCCCCAAAGAATGAGGTGATTTGGTAAAATGCTATGCCCAAGATAACCATCCGAGTGCCGGCGGTGAGGTGGTTCAAATAGCTTCGGCTATCACCTCATTTTGTTCGGTCGTGATGGTCAAGTGGTTTAAGGCGACTTGTACATACCAGTTGCGTTGCTCCTGGGAGTATGGGTTCGAGTCACTTCTGGGGTGTGAGTTTTCATTCGCATATATTCCTGGGGACCATTCAGGCTTGTTCGAAAAAATATATATATATTTTTTTTAAATTAGAAGGGGTACCACCTCTGGTGCAAGTGTAGGGATCCAGAGCCTCGGAGAAGAAAATAAAGAGTACTCAGAGAAGACCTTGTGGATCCTCACTGAACACTTTGATATTTTCTTCTCCTTCCACCGCTATTCTTTTGGTATGTGTGTATATTTATCTAACTTTATTTGAAAATGTCATTACACAAAAAAAGTTATAATATTGATTACATGCAGGGTACAAGGCTGCTTGTCACAAGTTGAATAGCTCCTCCAGGTCCTCAGACGGTGGGCAGGAACCATGGATGCAGTGAGCATTTCCTCTCTGGATTGTCACACTAGGGCGCTGAAAAAGAAGACTGGCAGCTCTAGGGTCTCTAGTTGTTTCGATTAGCTTAGACCCCAACTCCTTCAAAAAGCTAGCAGCACTTTTACCCCAGGCACCAAGTGTCTCTGAGGCAATGGTTACAAAATTGTAGTGGTGCTCAAGGTCTCTGTATTTACATATATATATATATATATATATATATATATATATATATATATATATATATATATATATATATATATATATATATATATATATATATATATATATAACTTTATTTGAAAATGTCATTACACAAAAAAGTTATAATATTGATTACATGCAGGGTACAAGGCTGCTTGTCACAAGTTGAATAGCTCCTCCAGCTCCTCAGACGGTGGGCAGGAACCATGGATGCAGTGAGCATTTCCTCTCTGGATTGTCACACTAGGGCGCTGAAAAAGAAGACTGGCAGCTCTAGGGTCTCTAGTTGTTTCGATTAGCTTAGACCCCAACTCCTTCAAAAAGCTAGCAGTACTTTTACCCCAGGCACCAAGTGTCTGGGGTATATGTAAATACATATTTACATATAATTTTTACATATATTTATATATTTACATATACATGGCCTATTGCTCAAGGTCTTTGTATTTACATATATATATATTATATTTACGTATTTACATATACTATTTTACATATATATTATATATATATATATATATATATATATATATATATATATATATATATATATATATATATATATATATATATATATATATATATATATATATATATATATATATATATATATATATATATATATATATATGTGCCCTGGAGAGGACACTCCAGCATCGCCTTGGCGATGGCTCAACACGGGAAGTGACAGTTACCGGTGATAAGTCTACAACTCAATTGGCGTAGAGTAAGGCACCAGGGGTTGCTTCGGTCGTGAGAGAAATCATGCGATTTCATAAGACAGCTACCGGCCGCCTCAAGCTGGGCAGCCCCCAGCCAATAAGGTGCTGTCCCGCCACGGTCCGCCTGCTCCACTGGGTGCGTGGGGCTTAGGCCACAATCCAATAAGTGGATCGTCAACTCATGCACCAGGCAAAAGAAAACAAACACAGAGCCACCCAGCTCTCAAACTGGGCACATGGAATGTAAGGACCATGACACCGGGTCTCTCGGAAGATCTACTGGAAGTGAACGACGCCCGCAAGACAGCTGTGATCAACAATGAACTGCACAGACTCCAGATGGACATAGTCGCCCTGCAGGAGACACATCTGCCGGCAACTGGCAGCATACGGGAGAAGGACTTTACCTTCTACTGGCAGGGCAAACCACAAGAAGAGGTAAGGGAGCATGGCGTTGGTTTTGCCATCAGGAACAGGTTGTTAGGGTCCATAGTACCGCCTATGGAGGGGTCTTCAAGGATCATCAAACTTCAGTTTCATACAGCAGTAGGAATGGTCAGCCTCATCAATGCCTATGCACCAACATTGACCTCCTCTACCGAAGTGAAGGACAAGTTCTATGATGACCTCGGCCTAGCTCTCAGAGACATACCTCACCAAGAGCCAGTCTTCCTCCTGGCGGACTTTAATGCAAGAGTTGGCTCTGAGCACAGCTCTTGGCCTTCCTGCCTGGGCCAGTTTGGATTTGGGAAGATGAATGAGAGTGAGCAGCGCCTCCTGGAGTTCTGCTGTCGTCATGATCTCTGCATCACCAATTCCTTCTTCGACACCAAGCCCCAGCATAAGGTTTCCTGGAGACATCCCAAGTCTAAGCATTGGCACCAACTCGACATGGTGCTTACGGGGCGTAACAATCTGAGAAATGTCAAACTGACCCGCAGCTTCCAGAGCGCAGATTGCGACACCGACCACTCTCTCGTCGTTTGCAGAGTAAAGTTCCAGCCCCGGAAAATCCACAGAGCAAAGAAGGAGGGAAGACCACGCATTAACGTAAACAAGACCCGTGACCTTCACAAGGTGGAGGAATTCACTGCAGCACTGGTAAATGCCCTTCCTGTACCACCCAGCGATAGCGCAAGTGAGAGGTGGTTACATCTCAGGGGCACTATTTTCAACACTGCCATGTCCACCTTCGGTAAGAGACAGAACAAGTCAGCAGACTGGTTCGAGGCCAGTGCAGTGGAACTGTTACCCCTCATAGAGGAAAAGAGACGAGCTCTCTCATCCTATAAGAATCTGCCCTCAAGAAGGAACCTACAGGCCCTCCGTATTGCCCGCAGTAGAGTTCAACAAACTGCGAAGCGTTGTGCTAACGATTACTGGCTTCGACTCTGTTCCAGCATCCAGACTGCAGCCACTGTCGGCAACATAAGAGGCATGTACGAAGGAATCAAACAGGCAACAGGCCCTACACAAAACCGGACGGGTCCTCTAAAGTCTGCCACTGGAGAGATCATTAAAGACCGTGATCAACAGATGAATCGCTGGGTGGAACATTACTCCGAACTCTACTCCAGAGAGAACTTGGTCAGCGACGAGGCTTTGGATGCAATTGAATGCCTGCCCATCATAGAAGAACTTGATCTTGAACCAACTGTGGAAGAAGTTGAGAAAGCGCTGGATTCACTTTCCTCAGGGAAGGCCCCAGGAGACGACGGGATTCCGCCTGAAGTTCTCAAGTGCGCTCGTGGAACACTTAAATTTAGCTTCATGAACTTCTGTGCCAATGCTGGAGGGAGGGCTCGGTGCCACAAGACATGAGAGATGCAAACATCATCACTCTCTACAAAAATAAAGGTGACAGAAGCGAAATAAACAACTATCGCGGCATCCCTCCTCAGCGTCGTTGGCAAACTGTTCGCTAGGGTCGTTTTGGTCAGGCTTCAGATTCTTGCCGAAAGAGTGTACCCTGAGTCACAGTGTGGTTTCGAGCAGAGAGGTCGACCACTGACATGGTGTTCTCCCTGAGACAGCTTCAAGAAAAGTGCAGGGAGCAGAGAAAAGCCTTGTACATTGCCTTCATTGACCTTACAAAGGCCTTCGACCTCGTGAGTAGGGACGGACTCTTCAAGATCTTGGCCAAAATTGGCTGTCCACCCAACCTACTCAGCATGATACAATCGTTCCACAAGGACATGAAGGGGACAGTTGTGTACGACGGCTCAACTTCTGAACCATTCAACATTAACAGTGGTGTTAAACAGGGGTGTGTTCTTGCTCCAACCCTGTTCGGCATCTTCTTCGCGATCCTCGTCAAGCATGCTTTTGGAACAACGACAGAAGGCATCTATCTCCGTACAAGATCTGATGGAAAGCTGTATAATCTATCCAGACTCCAAGCAAAGACAAAAGTACAAATGCGAATCCTCAGGGAGTTCCTCTTCGCCGACGACGCAGCGATCACCACACACACAGCAGAAGGCCTGCAGCAGCTACTCAACCGCTTTGCCGCAGCCTGTTCTGCATTCGGCCTGACAATCAGCCTGAAGAAGACACAGGTGATGGGACAAGATGTCAATGAGGTACCCTGTATAAATATAGCAGACTAAGCGCTGGAGGCAGTTCACGAGTTTGTGTACCTGGGCTCCACAATCTCAGACACCCTTTCCTGGACACTGAGCTCAACAGGCATATCGGGAAGGCCGCAACAACACTGGCCAGGCTCACAAAGCGCGTTTGGGAAAATGCCAAACTGACAGTGCACACCAAGGCACAAGTCTACATGGCATGTGTGGTGAGTACACTTCTCTACGGCTCGGAATCCTGGACCCTGCGCTCTCGCAGGAGAGACGGCTTAATACCTTTCACATGCGGAACCTGAGACGCATCCTTGACATCACGTGGAAAGACCACGTCACCAACACTATACTCGAGAAAACAGGAGTCCTTCAATGTTCACTCTCCTGAAACAGAGACGCATGCGATGGCTGCGACATGTCTCACGCATGGTCGATGGCCGCATACCGAAGGACCTCTTGTATGGAGAACTGGTATCAGGAGGAGGAGACCTACCGGAAGACATCAGCTGTGTTTCAAAGATGCCTGCAAACGCGACCTCAAGCAGATGAACATCGACATCAACACTTGGGAGGCAGCAGCTGCGGACAGATCTGCCTGGAGATATAAAGTGCAGAAGGGACTCCAGCAATTCGAGGATGAACTGAAGAGGCAGGCGGAGGATAATAGACTTCAGAGGTCTCGACCACTGTCAGACGCATCCGCTTCGGCGTTTATCTGCGCTCGCTGCAGTCGAGACTGTCACTCGGGTTGGCCTTCACAGCCACAGCAGGCGCTGCATCGAACTAGACTACAACAACTAGACACCCAGGGCACAACTCCATAACCCACGGGATTGACGGATGCCTACTACTATAATATATATATATATATATATACTATATTATATATATATATATATATATATATATATATATATATATATAATATATATATATATATATATNACTATTGCCGAGGTCCCAACTCGTCAATAAAGTCCGTGCTAGAGGAACTATGGCCCTCTTGTCCTCCTATAGTCGGATTGCAGAAATTAGGTGCTATTGACCCGGAGACAGACCACAGTACCAGGGTACGAATATGATGATCTGCCGAAAATATGAGAAATATCCTAGGGACAAAAGGTGGTAAACACGGGTAATAACACGAAGGGAGAGACGACAAATTAAGAGTATGACTGAGGGCTACAGTCACCACGTAATCCAAAGTTGTCTCACACTCACCATATGCTACTCCGGAATGCACAATACACACAGCACATATGAATAATAAAATTGATTATTGAAAATAGTGAAAAGCAAGGGTATTAAAGCCAAGTACGCTTACCACAAATTACCAGCACCTGAGTGAAGCTCCCGGACAGGCCCCAAAGTATATGTGACGGTAAAGTAGTGGAGTATGGATGTTCGGCAGTCCTCCAATGGCAGGTGTCAAAGCCAGGTCACATATAACACACAAAAAAAGACTGCTTGCCTGTTTGTGGTAAGGTAAGGAAGACACACAAAACACAAAGTATAAACAATGAAATTTAATTACTCTAGAACACGAATTTAAATAAAGACAATCCCTTGGCAATGAATAGTGCAAACATAACAAGTGAAAAAACGTATAACAAAAATGATTAAGTGACTGGTTACATTAACAAGAATGCAAAGATTAACCCTTACACTGCTCAGGGGTCCTGGGGACATTTACACCCCTGTGTGCAAGAAAAAAAATCAAAAAATTTTTCCGTCTTCTAAACACGTTAATTTGTGTCCCCTGAGCACGGGAAAAATAAAAAAAATCGTAGGTGACATATTTTGGGCGCAATTAATCGAGAAAGTCTGGCAAAAAGTGGGCGTTGACAGAACGAGCATCAGGGTCGGTCAGCGTCACCCATGCTGACAGGTGGGAGTTGCCACAAAAATATTATTACCTAATTGTTTCAATGTCTCCGATTGATTTTTTTTTATTTTTTTTGCAGTAATATTATTCAATAGTGTGTATTGTATACACATTGTATAAATAGTGTGTATAAATATCTACATGTTTTATGCACCGTAACTTTACACCTAAGCTTGTAGTGCGCCCAAAGAGCATAGTGGCCACTCTCTAAACAGCTAGACAAATCGTGCAGACGACGTCACCTTCGTCACCCAAATTGCTCCTCCCAGCATAATTCTTTTGCTGTTATTACACTAATACACACATTATATATAAGTATCTACATTTGTGTTCACCATAGAGAACCACTGAGCTGGTATGGTGAATGTAAACAATAACAGGTGGCCACACAGCCAGTAAACGATGCTGTCTCCCTCCGTCTCTCAGCATCACTCCTCCTACAGCGCTTATTATTACTACAATCCTGCTATTATCACAACCCTGGTTATTTATATCACAGTCAGGGGTCATCTGTAATATTGTCATCGCTAAATAATAACAATTATATATTTATTTTGACATTTTTCGGCGATGCTGTGGTCACAAGCTGAACAGCAATGCTGCTCGCTCATGCTGCATGCGCCAGCCTTGGTTGCTCCAACAGTACTGTGCCTCTCACACCTGAGAATATGCCCACGATTTTTTTTTAAATGGCGTCTGTTTACAAGAGCCCTGAGGAAGCTAATGTGAACCCCGTGTAGCCGCGGGGTCATAGGATGTAGCATCAATCATTTGAATCGGGCCTGGCGCCCTATGGCGTAATATACGCCATGCGCACCGTGGGACATGTTACTCAGGGCGTATATATTTGCCATGCGCAGTTTAAGGGTTAATAAGTGGTGCTGAGAATATTAGCGCAAGCTAAGAACCTCTACTTGATACACAATGTATATCAGTTAGGTGTTCACAGCTTCGAGCACGAGAATATTCTGAGGAGAATCTGCTGGTGCGACCTAGACGTCAGCTTGGCTAGATGGCGTGCGTGGTGCGAGGCAGGAGTGGTGCGGTCTTGATCAACCAATCGAAATGCAGGCAAGTGAAGACTGGTCGTTAGCTCGCTGAAGTGTCTCGCTGAGCCGGTGAGGAGTATGGGGGGGTGCAGGTAGGGTATGCAGGTGCTTGTGGCTGCCTTGACAAACGTTTTGCTACTGCTGAACGTATCTTGAATGTAGCATTAAAAGTGACTACTGAAGGAAAGAGCAGGCTCAATCTCTCTTGGAAGAGATTATCGTCACAATATATATATATATATATATATATATATAATATATATATATATATATATATATATATATATATATATATATATATATATATATATCAATAAAAATGGAAATGTTCGTTTGTTCAAAATTGCTAATCTCCGAAAATTCTTCACCGATTGCCTTGAAATTTTCACACTATGTTCCATTCACATTCGAGTTTGTTTTTATATACATACTATATAGATGTCAGGTTTGTGACGGGAAAAACATGTTTTTTTTAAAGCTGTGTTTGAGTGTTTTTCAAGTGAGGGAAATCTTTGAAACCTTTTTATGGATTGCTTTGAAATCTTGACATAACATTCCATTCGAATAGACGAGTGTTTTTATATACCAACTATATGCATGCCTCACTTGCGACAGGAAAAACATGTCTTTTTTTAAAAGCAGCATCATCTGTAGAACGTATGAGCAGCACACGATGTAATCTCCAAAAGTTCTTCACCGATTGCTTTGAAATTTTGATACAACGTTCCTTTCGAATGCATGCGTGCTTTGATATACCTATGCTAGATGCCACATCTGTGACAGGTAAAAACATGCATTTTTTAAAAAAACTGCACCATCTGTTGCACGTATGAGCAATATACGATATACAAGATATGTTACAAATCAATTTCAATGTTTCCTATTGCATTGATAAATTGAATTTTCATAGATTTTGATTGATTTTCATTCTGATTTAATTATTTTGTGTGACCACTTCCGCCCAAAGGATGTGTGTGTCGTCCACAATACCGCACACAGGATGGGTATGGGGTCCACAATCACCCACAGGATGAAAATTGTGTCTACTACCGCCACATCATGGGTATGGCCTCCATTGCCGCCCACAGCATAAGAATAGGGTACAGTACCGTCCATGGAATGGGTATATGCTTAACTACCGCCGACAGGATGAGTATATCGTCTACTACCGCCAACAGGAAGGTTATGGGGTTAACTACCACTCATAAGACGCGAATGGGGTCCACTACCGCCCTCAGGGTGGGTAGTGGGTCCATTACCGCCCATAGGATGGGTATGGTGCCCACTGCCGCCCACATGATAAGTATGGTGTCAACTTCCTCCCTAAGGAGGGGTATGGCCTCCACTGCCGCATACAAGATGAGTATAGGGTCAAGTACCGCCCACAGGATAGGTATGGGGTCCACTACCGCCCACAGGATGGCTTTGGGGACCACTATCATCCACGGGATGGGTATGAGGGTCCACAACTGCCCACAGGGTGGGTATGGGGGTCCATGTCCATCCACAGCATGGGTATATGCGCCACTACCTCCAACAAAATGAGTATGGGGTCCACTACCACCCATAAAATGAGTATGGGGTCCACTACTGCCCGCAGGATGGGTATGAGGTGCATTTCACCCACATGATGGACATGGGGTCGACAACCACTCACAGGATGGGTATGGAGGGGGGGCCACTACCACCCACAGGATGGATATGGGGGCACTACCACCTACAGGATGGGTATGGGTCCAATACCTCCCACAGAATGGGTATTGGGTCCGATATGTGTCCGGTCCAACGTCTTTCCAGCAATTTAGAATTGTCAGCGGCAAAACACATGCCACTTTCCGTAGTGCATGTCAAGCTCTGAATTTATTGGAGAACGATCGACACTGGGATGTATGCATTAATGACACGTCCAACACGTCACATCCTAATCAAATTCGTGCATTGTTTGCAATCATATTGACCACAGGCTTTCCTTCATCTCCAACATAGTATGGGAGAAACACAAATAGCATATGGCTGAAGATATGTCCGTCGAATAAGCAAGGAAAATTCAAATATGAACATGAATTTCACAGCTGAAATCTACAACGAAGCGTTGATAATGAATGAAGATTTGTGCTTAAAAATCGAGAACAAAGTTCTCATTCATTTGGGAATGCCATCACCGAATCGATCTGCTGCTGCTTTGTTTAATGTAGAATTGTATCGTGAACAAAATTACAACATGGGTGATCTGTTATCATATGTGCAATCTGTCACCACCCTTGAGTCTAAATATGGTTCTTCACCCAGCAGTGTTAAAATAATATTAAATCGGCCTTGCCAACAAATGTCTAGGGGTATCAATAAGTCACTGAATAAAAAAGGTGAACAATATATTTGTGCTAAGGGGGACAAAACATAACAATTAAATAGTACGTAAGAAAGCCAGAAACATTCTTTAGCTTGCATTAACATAAATAAAACTTCTTAGTGAGGCATGAGCAATATCACCAGAACATAAATACGTAAAAGGGAATATCCACAAACATCTAACCAGAGAGGTAGCCTAATAATAACTAAAAATACCAACACCAAGGACTGAACTTAACCCATGACTACACTCGACCACCGCCTTCACGCTACTGCCAGATTACTGGCTTGCCAGGACGGCGTCACCTCCCTACTATCAACAGACTATCCACAATACATTGTGGAACTTCTAATAATAAGTCGGATTATTAATAATAAAGACATTATTACTTTTACGAGTACTCAATGACATTAGTTTATATAATAACAATTACTGACAAGTCAATATTGAGAATAAAACAAGATTGAATTATAACCACTCGCGTGACAACACATTCCGCCGCTAACAACATTTCCAAACTGGTCAACTGCCCACGGAGAAATACATGAGAATTGTAACACGAAAACCTCATCCAATATACCATGTTATAATATATAATCATATAACATACAAAATCTCATACTAGAAAGAACATTAATTAGAGAATAAGACAAGAATCACGAGTAATAAATGAATCTTAAAATGAATGAATGAAGCGAATGAATGAATCTTTAGCAAGATTCGTAACACAATCAAATATTCTTAAGCTAACGCTTGAGCGAAAAGGCATTTAGGATCAAATAATTCAAACTGTCAATTATGGGTTTGGAGAAATCTTCTTAGATGCGCCAGGAGGAACGGTAAAAGGTTTCTAATTAGATTGATTTTTGCAGCATTTTGATCCCAAAATGGCTAAACCTTTGTTCCTGCATCATCCGGAATAGCTGTAACATTGCTATCAGGTGGAAGAACTGCTACTTCGGCTTTGAAATTTTCATTGAACATGCAATTCATTGAAACTCCCATGTGCAACATTTTCAAAGCATCCGGCATGGGAAAAGTATTGCACAAATGTAAACATAATGTTTGGGATGAATGCAAAATGGCCCACATGGAGTGGCGCTCTACCTGCTGTGGAGTGTGGACGTGTTGCCTGACCTCTTCGGTAGTTGGTGGGTGTTTGCCGGTTTGGCCGGCTGGGGGTGTGTGCGTCTCTGCCCGCCTGGTCAGTGCTGACGTGGAGTTCAAGATGGGGGTCCCACTTTCCCCTGTAGTGGAGGCTCAGTCCGTGGACCTTGAGTTTCTGGACGAGCCGGATACATGGAGGTGGCGCTTGTGTTGTGTGAAATGCTTCGTGTTCCTGTGGGGGACATTTATGGCATCGAGTTGGTGACAGCATATCAGGCAATTATCAAGTTTACAGAGGAGCTGACATATCGGGAGTTTCTCTGAGGGGCGGACATTACCCCTGCAGGACGGTATGGGTAATGTGACCCTCCCCGATCGTAGTGGTGTCCTCACGTATGTCAATGTTCATGGAGCACCCTTGAAGTTTCCGGAGGGACTGCTGTGGTGTTACTTCGGCCACTTTGGCACGGTTGTTAGTGTGTGGTTGCACATGCTCTCCTCGGGGACGCTCAATGGTGTGCGGACGAACATTCGAACCCTGGGAATGCGGCTACGATCAGACATTCCGTCCTCCGTGAGACTCCTGGGATACCACGTTCGGGTGTTTTACACTCGCCAGCCTCGGAGGTGTTATCATTGTGGCCTTTAGGGCCATCAGGCTGCTGGGTGCTTCCTGTGGAGAAGGCTGCGGTGGGTGTGGATGTGAACGTCTCATTGGCCGATGCTATGCCTTCTCTGTCGACTGGTGCGCCTCCTGTTGTTGTCATCTCTCCTCCTGAGGTTGTGTCGCCGTCGGGTGCTCATCCTGCTCCGGTTGGTGTTCCTGGGGTTCCTGTGGATCTTATGACTGCCTTCTGAATGGCTTCCACATCTTCGAGTTCTTCACCTGCTGCATCTGTCCCTGCGATCTCGCTGTGTGTTCCGGCTGTGCTGGGTGCTGGTGTGGGTACGGTGCCTATTCCTGTGCCTGGCCTGGTACCCCGTGTGGTTGAGGATGCTGCCATTCTACGACGAGCGTCGGATCGTCAGGCTTGTGTTACACATGTTTCTGAGCCTGCCTCCAGATCTGATGATGTGCGGCCTGAGCCTAAGCGTTCCCGGCGTTCTGCTTCTGCCTGGGCTGATGTTGGTGAATTAGACGACTGTGGATCTTCCGGCGACGACGGGGTAGCTCCTGTTGCGTCGCATTCTATGGTGGTAGCAGAGGTGTATGTGCCTGTGGTTGCTGGTACTGGTGTTTCGGTCTCTCATTCTGGTGTGGCGCCTGTGAATCATGCTTCGGGTGCGTCTCCCACGTCAGATGGTTCCGGTTCTTCGTGGGGCGGGGGTGGTTTCCCCTGGTGAGGGTCATGGTGCTCGTAGTGACCTGGTGGTGGTGTTGAAAAAGATTACCCGCTCTTATGGTTCTGTGCCCCCTTCCTCGTTCCCCGTTTCCTCAGTGGCGGCTTTGATGCCTCTTCCATCTTTGGCCGTCTCTTCTGTTTCTCCTGCGGTATCGGTGGAGGTGTTACCGTCTCGGCAGCCATCGCCCTTCCCTGTGCGCTCGGCGGCCTACGTACGCTTATTCGGTATCTTCTACTTCCTCGGGAAGGGTGGTTCGCCCTTCCGTGCCTAGTTATTTGACTTGTGTCAGCGAGCTTAGGGAGTGGCTGTTTCCGCTGACTTGGTGATTCCTGAGCTTATGCGGGTCCCGAAGAGGCAGGGGCGATCGTCTCCCTACCAACATGGAGTATTTGATTTGGGAGGCCAATAAGAACAAGTATCCCTGGAATGAGTTCCCTGAGAAATATGTTCCAGTCTCTGAGAAATGTATTCCTCGCCCGTGATTTCTTTCTTTGCTGAGTGTTGTTGTTTGTTTCTGTTTGTGTGCATTGTTGTGGAGTGTGTGTGTATGTGTGGGTGGGGTGGTTGTATTTTCCTAGTTCCTGTATGATCTGGTTTGTGGTTGTGGGTTTATTAGTGTGGATTGTGTGTGTATGTCCGATTCCTGTGCATTCCGGTGATTGTTTGAGTGTGTGTTTGGTTGCGGATGTTGTGTTATTCTATTTTTATGATTTTTTTTTATTGTTCTGGTTGTGCGCTTGTTTGTGTGATGTTGAATGCCCTTCGGGCTGCTAGCGTGGCCCAGCCTGTTCTCCTTATCATGTATTGCGGTTGTAGTTTTCTTTTTGTTTCAGAATTATGTATTTGTATTCCCTTTCTTGTTTTTATGATCATTCTGTATTGGTGCCTCTCCGTGTGAGGTTTGTGGGGGCCAGTAGGCTTGTTTTGTATAATTATGTTCCAGGGATTGGGTTGTTGGGTGAGGGTTTGGGTGCTATGTGTTGCAATGTTGTCATTTATGTACTATTTTCTTGTGTTTGTAAGAATTGTGTTTGTCATTATTGTGTTTGTTTTTATTGTTGTTTTTCTTCTCGGCCCTTCAGGCCGGTGTTTCGTACTTAGACCTTTTGTTATTTTATTATTTTGCATGATTGTACTTTCGTAATTTTGTAATTTTGTGCTCTACTTGTTTTGTTCTAGTTTGTTTTCTGTTTTACTTTTATTGTACTTATCCGCATACTCGCATGTAAAAAAAAAAATTGGCCAACAAGAAATCGATCGAGGCTCTTGATCGATCATTGCAAGATT